>WEKX01009352.1:128918-181295 GCA_013390025.1 Pitta sordida | reverse complement strand
GCATTTAAATTAATAACTTTTATTAATTATATTTTCTTCATTGTAATTAAAATTAATAATTTTTATTAAATTTGTATTTTGCCTTTTAAAATTCAGGCCTTTATGAGCTGTCCCTTTTTTTAAAAGTCACTTTTTTAAAAAGTGTGGACCCTACATATAGGATTTTGTTGCTTATTCCTCCCAATTATGCAGCACAATAGACATGACTTACTGTGGGGGTGGAAAGGAGTTTAAGTATAGCAATTGATTATATGTGATCATTTACGTGCAACTCCCATAGGAAAATACTATAAAGGCAATTTCAGAATTCCTCCCTTCAGAGAAAGCAATCTGTCTAGGGCCAAGCCTACCTGAGTGATCCAGAAAATCCCAGCAGCTTTAAAAGTTCTTGAGTACAAATTGTTGCAAACCACTGTTCCTATATACAGTAGGGTCTCCTATACCACAGTACCGCGGGTCTTGTTCATCTCCCACGAAACCCTCTGTTTGCGTAGAATGGCAGCTCATTAATATGCAAATTTGCCCTGTACCCTCACACCTTTGCACTTGTAGGTGTTAAAAAAAAAAAATCTTTCTCTCTTTGAAATGTTTCTTTTTCCCCCTCCACTGTAAAAGACTGAATAGAGCTGTCCTTCAGAGTTTCTAGGAAGTCATCTCCAAGAAAAATTGTGACATATTTGTTTTCATTGTGTTTCATAATTACTATATGAAATAGGTTTTGAAAATCCATTCTGAACCATGATCTGAGCTCTACCTTGAGCATATTAAGAGAGCAGCCTTTAAAATTTTTTTGCATCGATAAACAAAGAAATGGAAAAATAACCAAAACTTTTTGAGTAACTGGCCTTAGAAACAGCTAAAACACTTTTGAGGACTAAATTGTTTGAAGATTTAAAACTCTTACTTAAAGATTTGCAGAAACCAAGTATTTTGTGTCAGTATGCTATACTGCAAATGTAAAGCTTTTTACTGTAGATTTCGATTGATGGATGAAAAGCATTAGCGGTAGCTATTATATGAATGACAGCAGTCCATAAGTTGTTTTCCAGGCCTGTAAGGTGCTTGACATAGGTTTTGGGGAAGATTGAAAACGACATGTATGTCTTCAATCTCTCAGTATTTGATGGGTAGATTGTGTGGTAAGAATATGCCAAAGCAGACTTGGAAGATGGACAGAGAGGGAAGGAGAATGGGAAGGTTTAGTAGATTTTTAGCCCCTGTGAATGAGACTCAATCTGAAAGTCAATATGCCAAAGGTATTTTTTTTTAATCCTCATCTCCAAATACTATGTTAATATGTAAAGCAAAGTTCATGAAATTTTTGTGACAAACAAGCAACAAGAAGTTATTTCATTGTCTGTCGTTTAATTCTCTCTATGTGGTCTGGCTGACATGAGAGGACTCCCTCTTGCCAAGGAGCCACTTGGTCCAGGTCAGAGTTTTGGGTGAGACGAACAGCTGGGAAATGCCCTCATATAGGTTCATGTCTGATGCTTGGGGCAAAAGTGGGAACAAACTTTGGCCCTGTGCCTTTCAACCCAGACAGTGGTTCTTTAGTATGGCAGTTTTGCAGACCAGAGTAAACACTCAATATTTTGTTAGGCCATAGTGCACCAAATTTTACCCTCTGGGTTCTAATGAACTACCATTTAATATAGTATTGTAAACCATCAAGGAACCACTAAGCATATGCTTGTGCTAGCTGAGAAGACCAGAGGTCTGAAGTCCCTGTAGTCGGTCAGGTCAGCTATTAAACATGGCTAATGTTTGCACTGAGGTTGTTGATGTGGTTTGGGATCTGCATAGGGTGAGCAGAAATTTGCATTTAAAGCATTTTCTTAGACCAGCTTTTTGCAGTTGGTTGACATAAAACTGGAATTTCAATATGCGTTGCAAGATACTGTGGCATGGTGGCTTAGGCACTGATTGAAGAATGGAGGTAGTGGTAGTGGTGTTTTGAGGCTGTTTCTGGAATTTCTTTGCCACATTCCTTCTCTTTGGCAACATTTTCGGAAGCAGAAAGGGATGCAAGGGAATGTTTTGCATGCATGTCATAGTACCTCATTACTGACAACCTCAGAAATTCAAACATCATGTCAGACTTTATCACACGTTATTACGATTATAACAAAAATTGATTAATAGTTAAGTTTATCTTTTCTTTCTGGGTTTTGAGCTTTTCAGATTTTAAGATTATTTGCAAACTTCACTAGAGTTTAAACAATGTTTAAAAAATCTAAAACTTAAAAGGGGGTAGAACATTTTCTATCGTTATACATGTGCTGTGGTCCAGTTCTCAAAACAGATTTTTTTGTCAGGGCCTTAGACAACCATCCAGAATCGCACAAATTAATAATTCTGTTGTGTGAGCTAAATCCTGTTAGGTATGTGCTGCATGAATAAGAGCTCTCCAAAAGCCATATTATCTTGGCCACACATTTTTTAAGCTTAATTATTTAAATTTTTTGGCCCTCAAAAGCAGTGATTTCACGTGGTTGTTAAAACAAAAACAATACACATATATGCTTAATGTACAAACATACATTTAATTCATATGTATGTATGTAGTAGAATGTCTGTGTATATATGTGTATCTATATTTATGAACACATGTGCAAGCAACAAGACAGTGCTACTTAAATTCAGGACATGGATTCTCAGTCAGGGCAGAGGACCTAAACTCAGGTAGAGGTGTGAAACAGAGAAAGCTGAGATCAGAAGGACCCAAAGTCAAAAGGTGTGGAGAACAACATTGGTAATGCAGAGAATATGAATGTCATAGAACATGCAGAGAATGTCACCTGGTCATAACAAGTTCTTGGAAAATAAGGCAGAATTCCAAGTATGGGTTGATAATATATGTGAACGTGATTGGGGTGTAGAGAACAAAAGTATAAAACGTAGAGGTTTGATCTTTGCTTGAGAGTGGTAAGCAGAAATTATGATAAATTCAGTAAATTACAAAAAAAAACCTGTGGAGATTTATTAGGAAAAGTTCTCCATTTAATTATTTTCCCTTCATGTATTCATATGGCATCAAAACCTGCAGAAAGATCGAGAAAGTAGATAAATTGTATATCTTGGCCCACAAACGAACTTAAAAGTAATACAGATTGTAGCAGTCCCTGGATACCAGCTGGAATTTGAGCTAGGATAGGTATTGCTTTAGAGAGCACTGTCTGTACGTGCCACGTGTGTTTCTGTATTTTATACACTGACATTGGAGGAAGACATATTTCGTGTTGTCGAAAAGAAAAAGTGAATGATGGTACTTTTGGATTCCTCTAGAGGGTGTGAAAGGCGAGACAGTTTTGCTGTTCCCTTTGTGCCAGGTGCTGCTGATGGTTTTTCTGAAGGTAAAGGTTTTAAGACAAGAGGCAACAGGCAGAAAATGATACACAGAAGTTCCACCTGAACATGGGGAATAGCTTCTTTACTATGCAAGTGACCACACACTGAAAGTGATTGCCCAGAGAGAATGTGGAGTCTCCCTCACTGGAGATATTCAAGAACTCTCCGGACACAATGCTGTTAATGTGCTCTAGGATGACCCTGCTTGAGCATGGAGGTTGGACCAGATGACACACTGTGGTCACTTTCAACCTCACCTGTTGTGTGATTCTGATTCTGTGAAGCAGGGGAAGCCTTTAGGGTTTAGGTTTAGTTGCTTATTACTGTCACTGATGGTGTTTCACATTTATAGAGTTGCATGAGACCAAAGCATCCTTGGGGTGGCCAAATCTGTGGCATTTTGGTGGCATGCAAGCTGAGGACCTATCTAGTCCACTGAGACCACTTTCATCGTGTCACATGGCATCACAAACCCACACTTTGAAAAACAAGACCTTCCGAGCATCCCAAATTCCCAGATGCTGTTGATGCAGACTTTCCACCACCCCATGATGTGTACTTTCCCGCCTTGCCTTGGCCTACAGCCCTTTCAGGACTCTCTCTTCTGGAAGGGGCCATGCTTAATGAAGGGAGGAGTCCGTAAGTAGCTTGTTTTGGGGCGGTGGGGCGGGGAAGATGCGTGTGGGGTGCTGCGGGGCGGTGCTGCAAGTGTGCAGTGATGCAGGGCAGTGGGACGGAGGGTGGCTGCGAGGCGGTGGCAGCAGCCTGCAGAGGGCTCTGTGACACCGCGTTTGACCCAGCCCAGCACGGGGGAACGGGGGAAGGGAGCGCTGGGGTAACGCTTCCAACAGTCTGGTCTTAGTCTGGTAAACAGACTAGGAATTGTGGGTTAGGTCCTTTTCCTCAGGCTTTGCACCAAGGCTGAGATCAGATGACTCAGTCCGGACTCATTATTTTAATAGCCTGCAGCTAGTTCACATAGCAGCGGGAGTCCACAAAAAAGGCATTTAATTGTTGAAACTCAAACTGGTACATTGTAACTACAGATTATAGTATTCAAATTTAAGTGATTCAAGTAATTTATAAAGTTTTTGCACAAGCAAACTGAAAGTTAAAATACTGATATTGTAATAAAAAGTAAATAAAACATACTTTTGTACATTAAGACCCAATTAAAGAACATGATTTCATTTTACAAACTTAAAACAGGCAGGTGATATTTGCCAACATTACTACAGCTGTGTTTTACATTAGGAAATTAATTAAAATAGTCATTTATACTTTTTTCCACTTGGAATTCTTAGGCTTTTCTGTATTACACCATCTATTTTCTCTTCAATCATTGTGTTAGGGTGCGTTTGTAACCTCACTCAGTAGGCTTCGTCGCAATTTTGGGGTTTTTTCCTACCTAATGAAAACCCGGCTTTCTGCAATAATGCCAGTGAAGCAGATCAAACAGGGCTGAAGGAACTTCCCTGCTGTCTGCCTGAGAGGCAGCGCATTGTTAGTTATTCAGATGTCAGTCCTTTTCTTCCACATCCTAGCAGGGTTTCACTGATTTCAGCACATCAGTCTGAGCTGGAGGTGGAAGGGTGGCTGCCAGCGAGGGATGCAAAGGAATGGTTTCCTGTTAGACTGAGTGAAACTGGGGGTTTTACTGTGTTCCCATACGTGCCTGGGTCTGGTGCAATAGCACATCCCGAGACTAACAGGCACAAAATTTCCAAATGCAAATCAGTGTTCTGTTTTTATACATCACAGCTGAATAATGGGACCTTGGGAGTTATTCTTGATTCTTAGGTAGTTCCCCCTGCTCAAACTGCTAATACAGTGATTACATAATGAACTGTTAATTTTGTCAGTTAAATCAGCTTGAAGTGTAGAAAAGTACATTTTTAAAAATAGGGCATGGTCACAGAAACTAAAGTTCATTCTTCCGTTTGTATGAAAGAGCAAACACACCATGTGATGGTTGTCTACCTCCTTCTCCACTTTTCCTTGTCTACGTTTACCTGAACTTTCCTCCCTGTAGGAGGAATCTTTCATAACACCTATTTTACAGATGTGTGATTCATTGCAGCAGAGTCTGAAGAATTGAGAATGTTCAATTTGCCATTTCAGTGTGACTGAGTTGTTTGTAAGTTTCTATCGTCCTTTCAAACAACTTGTGCCTGAAAACTTGGTTTATTAAGACCAGACATTTCACATTCCTAATGTTAAGATTGCTGCAATTTTCCATTATAAGCTTTACCCCACCCAGTCTTCTGAATGCAGATTTATAAATCAGTTTTAAAAAATACTTCTTCATTTAAATCTTCACTTACATTTTAAGCTTGGGAGAGCATCTTTTAAGCTGAATGCTCTTTCTCAACTGGAGTTTCATGTTATGCACCAGTGTTTTCCCAAACACATTTCCTATTTCTTTAAAAATAAAATCAAAACTTGAATGCATTGTAAGTGACTTTGATGTCTTTGTATTGGAAAGGTTTATTATGAAGCTTATGACCACTGTGGGTTTTTGCCATATTTTTGTTGAATGGATATTCTGGATTGCATACTGTATTGATGCTGCTGGAGGAGCCAGTGCAGACAGTGTGTGATATATTTCCGAAAGACTGAAAAATGTATTGGTTAATGTATTTAACTAATACTGTGTAAAATACTGAAAATTGGCCTATTTATGCAGATTGATATTGAACATCCTTAAAGTTAATAAGCAATGCTTGTGATAATATCTGTTTTCAAATACTTGTGTGATGAATCTGTCTTTGGGTGTTGACTTGAATTCTCAGAAGAACTCAACACAAAATGACACAAGAAAACCAGACATAAATGGAACATTACATGGATAAAATATCTGACATTTCAGCTCCACGATTCTTAAAGCTAGAAGTCCTTGAAGCATCAATAAAATGAAACCAAGTCCAACAGTAAAAGTGTATGCCATGCTTACACAGATCTATTTCTATGTAGGGCTGACTGAAATAAATTATTTTTACATAAATAGTTACAGTAATCTCTTCAAGAAGGAAAGAGGGTGGATCAGTAATGGAAAAAAATACAGTATTTTAGGTTAAGCACATGTGAACGTGAAATATTCTACTGGAACTAGGCAATCTGACAATACTGGAGCCTGTGCAAAGAGCCAGAGCAGGGCTGGGACGCTACTTAGTCCCACATAAGATCTATTTTGGGATTCAGGTCAAATTTAGGAGATACAGACCCTTAATTTTTAGCCTGTGAGCAACTTAATTCCGTTGTCTCCAAAGAGATTGGTAGATTATTAAAGTTTATAATTTATACTAATAAGAAGGCAAACACAATTTAACTCTCCCGTATGTTCCTCTCACTAAAAGAAAAGGTAAATTGTTATTCTGCCTTCAAGAATTTTGCGCTTCATTCATATAAAAGCCTGTAGTCATCTAGTGAGTATAAAATGTGAAATAACAACATTTAGCAATATTTAGAATATTTAAATGTAATAACTGGTAGGTTAAGTTACAGTACATATTACTGAAAAGATGCCATCAGTACTCTTTTGCATGAGATCATCCTTAGTCATACTAAGAAAAATAATTCGAAAATTTTGTATATGTGATGCAAATTTAAAAACTGTCAGGGTTTCTTTTAAATTATGTGGTTCAAAAATATTTTCAATGTTGAAATGCTCCTTTTCATTTCACATTACATATTTATATCTGCTAAGATTCTCATTTTGGTCTCTGTGACATTTTATGACTGTGTGACATTATGTTACTCCTGTATGTTAACAAGGATATGAACTGAAAGGTAAGGATTCATGGTGTTATATTCAATGATTAATTAAGCAATAATCCAGAAAGTATCTGCTGTTAGCAGCAGGTGATGACTGGGTTTTTTCATTAATGGCCATAAGCAAAGCCAAGGCTGATCTATGTCCTAATAAGCCTGTTTGTGAATGCACGGAAGAGGATTTCTGAAGTGAGGGCTGTCACGTTACACTAAAGGCAGGAGTTTGCTGGAGCATCTTAAAAATCTATCCCAGCTGCAAGAAAGTCTGCAAGTGTTTTACATCTTCTGAATGCTCTTTTTTGCCAATAGCAAAACTCTGGAATGAGCTTGATAAGAAATAAGTGAACATGAAGGCAGAACACAGCATGGCAAGCGTTTTTATCGGATGTGCTTGCGACGGTTGTCATGACTTTTTAAACACCTATGCATTTGTAGCAGAGGTGACAGTATTGTGCCAAACAGCAGTTGCCTTCCTACTAATTACCTGCTTCAAGTATCCCTTTTGCTTAACTGTTGCCTCTCACTCCGTCTTGAGGATGCAGCTAAGTTACAGCTCCATTCTGAAACTCACTCATTTGCTTCAAAATAGAGTGGAAGAAGCTGGGGAAGGAGTAGGAGGGAAAAGGAAGAGAATTAGCCATGTGTTTCTAATGTTTTGAAAATGACTGTTGCTCTTCTAAGTTGATTTTGGTGAATTCTAATTTTGTTCTGTTTAAACACAGAAGTGTCACTTATGTCAGAAAGACACTGTGGGCTTCTCCTCGAGTCCCTGTCATCAGTTGGGCGGATACATAACGAAATCTCATTATGAATGAAATATCTAAAATAAGACTACATCTGTCCTGATTACATTATTGTTCTAATGTTATTTATCCAGGGTACATTTTTTCTGTCAACTTAAAAATAATATAAACAAAATGCAGCCCTTTTACATTTGCTACATTACCTACTCAAATTCAAGAAAGAAAAGACAAAAGTACTATGTTGCTTAAAAAAACAAGCAAACAAAAACCTAAAAAAGAAAATTCCTTCTTTGGAAGATTCAGATCAGAACATTAATTATTAAGTAAGCACCTATTTTTTATGGTGGAGTGAACATACAACACTGATTTGTTTGTTTGTTGTTAATTTTAAATTAAATATTATTTTGGTACTTCTTGAAAAACAGAAGTAGGGTAATAATTATAAGCAGAATAAAGGAGAAAGAAACAAAAAACCCAATAAAGGAGGGAAAAAATTTACAGAAGAAAAATAACTCCTTTCCAATCAGAAAATACTAACATTAATAAATTAAGTATAATGAACATTTAATATATTACGTATAAAATTTAATATATTATAAAATGAAAGCTAGGGTTTATGTCCAGTGTTTGATATTTGTATTAACCTAAATGTGAAATATAATTCACACTGACCTTTTTATATATTCCCAAAAGCAAGGGAGATGCTAGATTTCTTTCCATTACTTTTAGCTCTGCCTTTTCTTGATTAACAGTGAAAAAACACGTTTTACTGTAGCCTACATGTATATGATTTGAGACTGTTATTGCTCCTTTATTTTTTTTCTGTTTGAGTGGTAATAGCTTATTTGGCGTATCACCATCTATTAAAACCTCTTACATATTTAGATATGAGACTACTCAGTCTTCTGTATCAATTTTCCATGCTAGAAGTACAAAATACCTCCTTGATGAATATTTTATTGTGTCTTATTGTATCTTCTAAGAATGTGTGAAGAGCAGGCAACTACCACTGAACTCTTGCTCATATTGAGCAGATTTCCTCAGATTTCCTGCTGACAGCACTGAGTGTGACTGCAGTTGTGTTCAAGTCTTTCAGTGATGAGACAGAAATGCGATTTTTTTTTTTTTAAGGTACACGTGCATCCTAGTAATCTCTAGTACATCTGTTAAAGATGCACGTATTCAGAAAAATGTGTTATTACACTGTAGCTGATTTTGTGGAGGTTGTATTTACATCTTGAGAGAACTGGGTGAATAATCGAAATTAACGAATTGTACCAAGCTAATAATAAAAAGAAATCTAATTCTGACCTGTCTCTCTGAGATACTCATCAGCATGTCATAAGTATTTCTTATTTAGGACATACAGAAAGCTTTCAGTAGACAAGTCTGAATAAATCTGGCATTGAGAATGAACACTGAATTCCTTTGTAAGATCTGATCTCAGTGGATATGCACGTTGAAGTTCAACTTAGATGTGTGGTGTTTCTGCCATAAATACTGGGCTGGAATAGTTCTTCCCAGAAACTTAGAAATTACCTTTAGGGATCTGTTTGATCTGCTTAGTGTGTCTTGTGAAATGCAATACAGGTTTGAGAGAAAAATTGAGCGAGCATTATTACTTCGTGCTTTTTCTTCTCCACTTTTTATGATTTTTGTGAAATCAGAAAAAAGCAAAGGGGAGTTTTGTATGAATCATATGTAGTAGCACTATGCAATTACTCTGTAATCTAAATAGTGTGAAGGCATGTATGTGATTATGCGTGGTTTTAATGGGACTTTTTCACACTGATGTTTCTTTTTAGGGTTTTGCCAAAATGGTAACGAAAGATCTCTAAAGAAAAAAAAATATTGTTGGCTTCTGTGAAGCAAGAGGTCTGTACAGAGCTGCAGAATACTTCTGTTTCCCTCACACTACAAAGAATGGTATGTGAAAGTGCTCAAGGGTGTTCATCAAATTAGCTGAGTTGATGGATGGTATGAAACTTGCTCATGTATTTCATTCCTCATTATCACATAAATAGTGTGGCAAGGCATTATTGGGGGTATTGACTGTTTCTGTTTTGGCCCAGTTTTGTTCAAGTTCAACTGAGAAAAGCCTTAAATCCTTTCCAAGAGACAAGACAGCCTCCTGCTGCACTCTCACCCTTTTGACTTCCCCAGATTTCTCCTTAACCCAACAGCACTTCAACCTCATTTGTCTTTTCCTTTTAGCATTGGCTAAATCAAACTGCTTTGCTTTATCTTTTCTTGTAAATGCAGCAAAAGGTGAGGGGGGAAAGTTCCTGACTGATAGGTCCACAGAGTCCCATCCTATGAAATGGGATCATGCCATGAGAAGTTGGTACTCCTAATCCCTCTTCAAAGTAGAGTTCTCCTGAGATTTTAAAATACTGTAGTGCTTTTTTAAAATACTAGAGGTGCTTTCCCTCCTAGCTTCTCTCTTTTTTTTAGCTGAAACACTGCAAATATGAGGAAGACTGGGAGCTGAAATTAACCATCCCCACCTCCTTATTTCTCTTGGTACAGGACTGACAAAGAATTGCATAAACATCTTGAGGCAAATGTAGGAAAAGATTGAGGGGGAAAGCAGCTACAACAAGCACTTTGCTCTAATAGGTATAAAGAGTAGCAGGATAATTAATGTGTGGCTTTCGTGGATGTATGTAGACAAGTATGTAGTTACACCAGTGTGTGTTGCATCTGTCAAGTAAGTCTGATCACGTTTTATCTAAATATAATACTTACCTGAAGGTAGCACAAATCTGTTATAAAGCATCACAGATCTTTTTTCTCTTTCTAATCAATCGAAGTTGACCAAGTTCTGGGTTAAGGAACAGCCTGCTGAAATGCAACTGGTGGAGGCTCAGCATTTTCTTGTGTTCTGGTAAAGCTGACGGGATTTCCCAGGACAGGTTAGCCAAATTTAGGCTAACATGAACATGAACTGAATGTTACTATCAATGGCTTTTCCGTAATTATTTGTGTGATAATGAGAAAAGGTCGGAACTAATTCCGTTCTGGTATCTTTCCCCATTGTGGGCTAGTACTGGTTGTCAGAGGTGGGGCACTGTGAGGTTACTGTGAGGTAATGCTGTACATTTTTTTAATCTTGTGTGCAGCTGGACAGTGTTGTGGAGCAGTCCTGGGCTTGAGCCTCTGTAGTTTAATTTGCTTCTTTTGGAAGCTCAGAATAAGACCCCTCCCGTCTCTTATCTCTGTACACGGTAACTGGAGAACAATAGATGTGTGGTTGTGACATCTACTCTCTTGGTATATATTTTAGAGACTAGATCATGAAGAATCAAATAAAATTCATATTCAAATCGAACCAGGTAGCTGTGATGCACCTTCTTCACTGTCAGTGTAAATGTCTGTTGACATAGAAGCAGAGGTGGTCCAAGCAGGGCTAACTTCTTGCATCAGCAAGCTTTAGCAGCAAGGAAGAGGAGGAAAGGGTACCTTACACCTTGATGAGCATTATCAAGAATATACGTTCTGAAGAGCAACCTGGTTGTGTTTTTTTTCATTTCAGTTTATTTGCAGCTAATTTTTACAACCCTTACCTTCAGTGTGGGTGTATGAGTCCAGAGCTCTTAAGCTGTCTTAGAATTGTGTGTAGCATAAGTTTTATGATAAACTAACTCTGACATCATCTTGTGAGTCACACTGCGGCATGATCATGAAGCAGTGCCTGCTAATAGCACAAGGAAGATTCTGAGAGTGTGTTCTACTTCTGGTCCTTCTTGACTCCAAAGCTTTTGGGGGTGACTACTTAGAAATATTGCAAAGGTTTCATTTGAAAAGGTTTTTTAGAATTTGAACATAGCCTCTGCTTTTTTGTGACTTTTTGTATTGGTAATAACAGCTAACACTGTTTGTGTTATATTGCCACCTATATGAAAGGTTGTGCAACACTTTCCATTATAAGACTGTTTCAGTTGCTTATTAAGTTGCCAACTTTCATCTGTTTGGGCTGAAATTTTCCATGCTGGGTGTCTCCTTCAGGCTAAATTTCTTGGGAAAGTTTCAATAAAAATATTTGAACCATTCCAGGGAATGAGAAGAAGGGGGAAAACTATATTTTGCTTATGTTTATTGAAGTTGCTGTAAGTACTTTATTCAGAAATCACTGCACATATGTGTTTTAGAGTAAAGAGTTGGACTGGTGGAAGGTGAAAGGGTGAGGAAAGAAAAAAGTGGTGTAGAAGAGATCTCTTTCTAAAGAGTTTACTCCTCCCTGACATTATGAACCATCAACAAGTAAGCACACAAACACCATGCTTTTCAAAACACGGTGAATAAATGGCTGAAAGTTGAATAACTGTCCTTGTTTCACTGCACCTATGCAGTGTATTGGTTTTGAGAAGAGAGCCTTATGAGGTGTAAACAAAATCCTATCAACAGGGAAGGTGACTGAAATCTTGATAATGGTGGAATTGGTGGGGGAGGGTTATATTCATAAGAATAATTATAAAATAGCAGAGGTAGATGTGCTCAGCAAGAAGATGGATCTGAAGATGGTGAGAGAGACTATCAAGGGGATAAGTGCTCTTACAGAAGTCTTTGTTAGTTCCAGTTCATTTTCTGTTTCCCAGACATCTTGTGCATTTAAACAAGGCGGGGGCAATTGCATGCAGTTGTGTAATTTAGAGGCCAGTATTCAACCTTCATTCCAGCATGTTTCATTCTTGAACACTTGATGCTGCAACCATAATGTACTACCTACATAAAAATTAAAGACTTAGTTGGAAATTTGATTCTATATCCATCATTAAAATGCTTCTATTGCAAGCTTTGAAGAATATCGCCATAGTTAGACACATGTATGATACTACGTTTCAATTAAAATACTGAAAAATGTTTTCTTTTAGTCCATTTAACAAGTTTTCTTTTCAAAAGAATAGCAGTGCCAGTGCTTCAACAAATGTGTATGGGACTATTTGGATCTGGAAAGGTTAATTCCATGCCTGAGATATCAGTAACTGAACTTCCAATAGACTCTGCCTTCCATTTCCTCAAGTTCACAGTGTGTGCAACAAATGACATTTTGAAATATACTTTACATGCTTAGCCCAAATGGGGAGTGAATTAAGAGGACAGGGAAAAATTTCAGCTATAGCTTCAAATTTTCCTGATTTTTATGGACTTCAACCAGACTGGTTATGCCTCAATATTATTTTAACATTGTTATTCATGGCTGAGTTTATTAAAGAGCAGCTTTCATGCTGCTGCTTTTAATATCTCACAGTGGAGGTTATCTTCCAAGTTTTCAAGGATTTATAATGTTACCATAATATTTTCTTAAGGAATAAGGCTTCCCATCCAGAAGCAAGCATACATCATAGTAGAAATTGCAAAAATAATGAACTAGACATTTCCTAGTTAGAGGGAAACAAGTGTGTACTGCATGCCCATTTTATTGAGATCTTTTAGTTCTTTTCTCTTGAATTAAATTTAGACTTCCACTTGAGGACTGCTTTGTCAATATCATCTGCACCCATGTTTAAAGAAGAGAAATACAACACTGAACTGTTACTATGGATATCTGCATTTAAAATATTAACTTCATAAAAATGCCATATCTGGGTTTGATGTGATGTATTGTTATCTCAGGTCGAAGAAGATAAGCTACCGTGTCACATACCTGTTTATTAATGTGTGTGTTGATGTCACATATCATGGCAAAAATCCACTTATTGCCATGGTATGGATACATCTTTATTGCTCTAACGGTATCTAAAATTTTATGGAAGTGTTTGGAGCCTGTGTTAAAGTTCACAAATCTCTTTTGGAAAAAAAAAGGGGGGTTTTGGTATCTAGGCTAAATTTTTCTTTCATATTTTTTTCTTTCTCCCTTGCGCTTCCTCATCTCTTACTGCTCCACCAGAGCTGTTTTTTTCTCAGAGTTCTCTTCGTAAGTGCAGTCAGATTTGGACTCACAGCTGGGAGAATCTACCCAGCTCCCACCCAATCAGCCCATGTGTTGCAAGCAGTCACAAAATGTTGCGTATCTATGGAGCCTGAATGAATTAAGTGATTGATATTAATATAAACTGCTGGTTTAGGCCCTGAGAAGAAACTGGGCTGTTCTACAGCACTATGTTTCAGCTGCTGTGCCAGTTACCATGTATTGCAGTGAGATCTAGTGTAACCTGATAGTCATGCTCGGTGCAGTTGTTGTGGTACTGTGGTCTGCAGAATCAATTTGTCCAGCCAGCCTGTGGCCTGATCCTTCATGTGATGTCAGGATATAAACTGCGAACCAGATAACTGGTGTGGCAGCATTTCCTCTGGCTCTCTCTCCTCTGGGTCTGCTGCTCTACCCTGGGAGCTAAAGGTGGTCCTCTGTTGGATTCTGGATGTGCATCAGTGGTTGCTTCCATGTCTTGGGGTATAATAGGGACTATCAAGTCACACAACAGGCAGTTTGGTCACATAGCAAATACAGTTGTCACTTGAAAAGAAATGTGGTACTTGCAGCCAAGTACTTACAGCCTACTTACAGCCAAGTATTCACATAGCTGCCTGCTCACTCACCTCCATCCACAGCAGGATGAGGGAGAAAACAGAGCAGGAGCAAGTAAATTCATGGGTTGAAACAAGGGAAATCACTTGCCATATACTGTCATGGTTAAAGCAGACTTGACCTGGGGTTGAAACAAGGGAAATCACTTGCCATATACTGTCATGGTTAAAGCAGACTTAACCTGGGGAAATAACTTCATTTTTTGCCAACTAACATAAATATTTAATTACTGGTTCAGGTATTGGTTATTGGGAAACAAAAGAAAAAAACTGAAACACTTAGTTGGGGGGGGAAGCCACTTTCTCTTCCTTTTCCAGGCCCACTTTCACTCCAGACATCTCTCTTCCTCTGCTATGGCTGCAGGCCACAGTGTCCCTTTGGTGAGGTGACAAGAGGAGCCAGGCTTTGAGTCTGGTTGGAGAGGTTTCTCTCTACTGCCCTTTGTTTGNCGGTGCAGTTGTTGTGGTACTGTGGTCTGCAGAATCAATTTGTCCAGCCAGCCTGTGGCCTGATCCTTCATGTGATGTCAGGATATAAACTGCGAACCAGATAACTGGTGTGGCAGCATTTCCTCTGGCTCTCTCTCCTCTGGGTCTGCTGCTCTACCCTGGGAGCTAAAGGTGGTCCTCTGTTGGATTCTGGATGTGCATCAGTGGTTGCTTCCATGTCTTGGGGTATAATAGGGACTATCAAGTCACACAACAGGCAGTTTGGTCACATAGCAAATACAGTTGTCACTTGAAAAGAAATGTGGTACTTGCAGCCAAGTACTTACAGCCTACTTACAGCCAAGTATTCACATAGCTGCCTGCTCACTCACCTCCATCCACAGCAGGATGAGGGAGAAAACAGAGCAGGAGCAAATAAATTCATGGGTTGAAACAAGGGAAATCACTTGCCATATACTGTCATGGTTAAAGCAGACTTGACCTGGGGTTGAAACAAGGGAAATCACTTGCCATATACTGTCATGGTTAAAGCAGACTTGACCTGGGGAAATAACTTCATTTTTTGCCAACTAACATAAATATTTAATTACTGGTTCAGGTATTGGTTATTGGGAAACAAAAGAAAAAAACTGAAACACTTAGTTGGGGGGGGAAGCCACTTTCTCTTCCTTTTCCAGGCCCACTTTCACTCCAGACATCTCTCTTCCTCTGCTATGGCTGCAGGCCACAGTGTCCCTTTGGTGAGGTGACAAGAGGAGCCAGGCTTTGAGTCTGGTTGGAGAGGTTTCTCTCTACTGCCCTTTGTTTGTCACTTTTCCTGAGCAATGGTGTTGGTTACCCACAGGTTGCTGTGCCTCCAGAGGTGTACCTGCTCTTCACCATGCAGCCACTATGTTCTGGGTCAATTAAGATGAAGCATCAATTAAATTTAGAAATACTTGAATTANGAAGATAAGAAAGGAATCCTCCATTGTTTGTAGAAAGGAGAGAAAGCCCCTCCCCATGCCATATGCCTTGCCAGGAGATAAGATACAGGATCCTCCATTGTTTGTCAAGTGACAAACCCCTCCCGTGGCCACATTCCTCACATTCCTTTCAGGGGAGGGAAGATAAGACACAGGGTCCTCCATGCCACATTCCTTTCAGGGGAGGGAAAGTGAGATAAGAAGAGATACCTATTGTCTCTTCCAGTAAAAAAGGAGAAAAGTTTTACAATAGAACAAAAGGCCTCTCCCCATGACACCCTACTTCTCCTCCGGGGTTGTTATTTCTTCATTCCCTCTATTGCTTCCTCCTCTCTTCCTTCCTCCTCTCTCCCACCAACATTTTTTACCCCTCTTTAACTATGCTTCTTTCACTGAAGTGCCACCAGCTTGGCTAGTGCACTCAGCTGTGTCACATGGTTGGTCCATTGCAGAGCTTGCCGAAACCAGCTGTGGCTGGCATGAGGCAGCTCCTAACTTTCTGACCTGCAGTTCCCTCTGTTACCCAAATCTTTCCACCTACACCCAATGCAAAAATTCAGTATCATCATTATTTTCTTCAGAGACCTGTTCTCTGTGGCTGCTTATATACATGAGTCTGTCTCATTCTCTTTTCCGGCTTTTGTCATTCTGTTTGCTTATTGGTTTGCCAAAGTGAGTTTCTGGGTGACAGCTGGCTCCAAGGTTAGTGCAGCATATTGGCCTGCATCATGTTATCATCTCTGTGAATGTGCTTTTCATGGTTTGCCAAGGTTGCAAGAGCTCATCATGTAAAGCTTGTGTCTTGGCTAGAGCCTGGCTCACTCTGTCTAACCAGGTCAAAAATGGGTGGGTGTAACTTAATTTTCTATTTTGTACCATACGCAAGTGCATATTGTTTTTATTCATTGACACGTGTAATCTGTACTTTAGCCTGAAGGACAGAGGACTGTACTGATACAGTGATTTACTTTATCCTATCTTCTTATGAATCCTTCAAGATGGCTTCATAGGCAGTGGAGGGTAAAGACAAAGAAGTGAAATGTTGCTTGAATGCCAAGTGCATGTAGTCTAAATTGCAGAGACCCTGTTGTTGGGGAATCCCAGTCCTTTCAAGTGAGTTAGTATAAGTGTCAGCAGCAAATGTCAGCATAAAGCAGTACTTGGAATAAAAGTGGGGGTTTTCACTTCAATTTTTCTTTTTGGGAAGGAATCAGAGTAAAAGTTAAAAGGGTGATTTTATTCTAGATGAGATATCCACTTTAGTACAGTGGTGAGCATCCCTGTCTCTCATGCAGGAGACCAGGGGTTCAATTCCCGCCAGGGAAGCAGTGGTGCCGTTTAAGAGTTGGACTCGATGATCCTTGTGGGTCCCTTCCAACTCAGAACATTCTGTGATTCTGTGATCCCATGCAAAAGTTGCACTGCTGGAATTACTGCACTACTGCTACACACCCTGCATTCTGCTGGTGGGATTCCCTCAGCATCCCACAGAGATGAACCTTGAGTTGCATTAGACCTTGAGCAGTGTGTACCAAAGCGCTCCAGGGAGACCTAACTTGGTTTTAGAGAGTTGGGGACTGCAGTTTGAGGGATTGCAGTTTAATTATACATCTTTCATGCCAGGTAACATTGTCTAAAACCTTTAGTAAAAGGATGTGATTATCATAAGTTGGAATTACGTACCTACACAAAGTAATTCGTGCTATGCTGTTGATCTTCAGATTCAATACGTTTGCTGTTATTTTTCTCTGTTACATTTTTCTCTGTTACAGCTACTCAGCTACTTTTTCACAGAATGATTGAATGTAGCTAATGTAAAGGGTTGAGTACAGTCATTATATTATAGTTTGTAAGGCTGAGCTCTGTTTGGAGTTTAAAAAACTTGTGTGTTTGTACATGATGCAAATATCTAATGTAAGTTCTATGAAAACCAGAAGGAAATGGCCCAGATCTTGAACATTGAAATAAAGCTTTGTTTTATTTATCTGATGAAGGAGTTTGTATTCTTTAAATTTGTGTATTGCAGAGGAACTTGTCATGGCTGAGTTTGAAGCTGCATTGGGTCAATGAGGGCAAAAAATACTGTATCTTTACCTAAAGTTTGCTTGTGGACAGTGTTTTTAACAACTCATTCTCATGATTGTCCTTGTTGTAGATTTATGACTGATGCAGCTCGACGTGAGCAGGAGTCTTTGAAGAAAAAGATTCAGCCAAAACTCTCTTTGACTTTATCAAGCACAGTGTCTCGTGGGAATGTATCTACTCCACCTCGCCACAGCAGTGGAAGCCTTACTCCTCCTGTCACCCCTCCAATCACTCCCTCCTCTTCATTTCGCAGTAGTACTCCTACAGGTAAGCACCTACTGTTTGGTTTATGCCAGACAAACTAGCAGTTTTGCTACATGACATTTGGAGAACAGTAGATATACCAAGGTATTGGGAAGAACAACACCTAAGGATAAAATAGAAAAACTTTGGGCTATTTTGTTTGCATTGATTTTCAGTCTCTAAAATGTGTTTGGGTGCTTGTTTCTAAACTCTTTGTTAAAGCAGAGAAGGACACAAACTTTAAAAATAACACCTGAAATTACTGCATGAATAAACTAACCTTACCAGAAACAGCGAATGTGCAAAAGACCCCTTATGCATCAGTAGGAAAGTTTTGCATATGGTAAGGTGCCAGGTGAAGATTTAAAAAACAAGTACAGTCAAACCACAGTAATTTGTGATGTCATATTCGTGGCCTCAGTGATCCGTGGAAAAAATTTCCGTGGTCCTTACTCAGTGATTTGTGGAGCGGTGTGTAGTTCTGCAGGACAGCGTGGTGCTGCACTGCCATGGCAGGTGTCCAAGGCTGCCACCCACCCCTGCCAGGAGTGAGGAAGTCTTAAACTGTAACACACGGACACCCATGGGTCCCCATTCCACGCAGACAGCCTGGACGTGCCAGTGCATATGCACATATGCATAGCTCAGGCAAAGCACTCCTGCCTGTGGTAGCCGCTGCAATTAAAGGGAAAACACTCCTACTCCTACTCTCCCCACGCTATAAGGGGCCCCTGGATGTTGTAGTGTTGCAAAGCTGCCGTATTTCTGGCAATAATTTGCCATATTAATGTCTGGCCCGAATTTGCAGATTTAATGTTTCACAGGAGCCTCATGAGACCCAAAACCCGCACATGTGTATGACTGTATCTTTTGGAGGGCGGGGGGAAGTTGAATTCATAGATAAATAAATGGACAGGGAGGAATGTTCTGCTGCTGTCATCATGTAGACATGACTTCCATTAGAAAACTATGTTCATGAAAATAAATACTTTAAAAAAATTATCTTTGTTTTCTTAAAAAACAAGTATTCCAGTGATTTTCCCAGGTATAAAATTCCTACTGAAAATTGCTTGCTCTGCTGAACCAGATCTCTTGGCCTAAGTCAGTCCAATTTACATTGAGATCTTGTCAGATAATTTTGATACACTTCAGATTAAATGCCAGTATTTCCTTCTAAAAGGCTAAATGCATATAATAGGGCTATTCTGTTCCGTAATAAGTAGGCTCAATATATTCTCCTTAATAAGAAATCACAGGAGCATCACTGCCTTGAAAACTGTTATGCCACATGTTTTTATGTAGGCTATTTCATGTCTTAGTATTAATGATTAAATGGAAAAGTTGTAGTAGTCCTTGCCATGTTCTGTCTGGAAGTTGCAAAATGAACAGGTTGTGCAGTATGTCCCTGGTTATGAAAAAAGGAAGCAGACTGAGACAAGTTAAATGATAAAGTCCTAATGCAATTCAGAAAATTTTAGATTTTCTTAATTGTCTCCCATTTGAAACAAACTGATTCATTTCCTTGATATACTGCAGATGGTAAGGAGTTTCTTCTTTCTTTTATTTACTTTTTGTACAGCTGCTCCGGAGAAGGTTAATTCATGGTGTGATCAAGTAATATAACTTAGCACATCTCTCAGGTACATTGGCTAGCAAGGTACTCTTTAAAACACATTTCATCTAACAGAAAGAAAAAAAGCCAGCGTCTGTCTACTGAAATATTTTTATTTTTATTATTTAGATATTTTTCAAATTTTTGAAGTTACTCTTAATGTTGTTTTACTTGCAGTTACGAGAATCAGGTTGTTATGGCTGCATTTCTGAGACTCCTGCCTGCCACATAATAAATAATGCCAGCTTCTAATTTCTGCACCCTCTGTTCCAAGTTCCTTGTTGGAGCCCTTTTCCAAAGCTAGGATTTGTAGTAGCATAGTAGCAAAAAATATCTATTCTTTCTTTAAGCTTTTTTAAAATTAATTATCAACTGAGTTGCATTTCAGCTGTCTTAGCTCAGAATTTCCATTTTTGTCATCTTAAAAGTTTTTCTGGACCCAAATACTGAGAATTTTCTAAGAACTACAGGATTTTTCCCAGTGTGTACTTGGCATAGGATTTTGTTCTAACTTATATAGGTGAGGTGCTCAGAAGGCATGCCACGGCTGAATTTCTCTTTCTGTGGGTGCAGTGCCTGCAGAGGCAGCCCACAGGGGCCAGAAGACTAATTTTTAGATATGCAGTTCACATGTTGGCTGATGGGAAAATTTTTGCCTCAAGTGCAAGTATATATGACAGTTGACTAGCAAGGTGATACGCCCCAGAGCAATTAGGCAAGATCTGTTGCTGGGAAACAATTTCGAGTGTGTAAATTGTCCTACGTTTCAGCCTCACAGTACCTACACAACTTTCAAGCCCTACAGGCACACCCTCCACTGCATCCAGTGAGAATGAAGAATACTTCTGTATTCCTTCTGTGCTATCCTGTTTGGTTTGTACTTGGAGCAAACTCTTGTTAATTCGTCTTTCAATGCAGGTAAATATGTATGCTGTGGTAACTTGAAAACCAAAGAGAATGTTTTTCCTTAGGTTGCCTGAAAAGGTGTCATCTGGGTTGTGTTCTGATTTTTTTATAATCCAAATAGTATAATCATTGTCCTCATCCTCCTTCAGAGCTATAGTTCGTCAAAAATAAAACAGGACTGCTTTGACCCAACCTGTTCATGAAATTTTCAGAATGGCCGTTTCTCTTTTATTATCTCCCATCTCAGTTGTTTGATACTTTGTGAGGATACCAAACTTCTGCAGTGTGACATTACTGTTACTGCACAAAGTGTGACACGAAGAAGGTGCCACTTGAGATGCCAGAGAGGAACCATGCCCTAAAGGCTAGTTAAGTGGCATACAAATGTGCATGTTCTTCAGCAGAAAGTGTCTGTCCTATATGGCTTGTTGCCATTCTTGTTCAAGGTAGAAAGCAGAAACCTCACCCATCTTTTGAGTCCCATTGTCCACACGCTGTCCTCCCTTTTGTTATGCTGCTTGTCCTGGCTTTCCCAGGTGTGTTAGTTTTGCCTTGGGTGAATCCAGCAGCTGCCTGAATCCCAGTCACGTTTGTGCATGTCCTTACAGCTATGTCTCGGTATTTCCTGATGCTTTTTAACCTACTGTTGTAATTTTTCAGCAAAGAGTAATTTCATATAATGATCTCTCATCTATGTATTGACCAGACTCAAACCCACTTAGCTTGTGAAATTTGATAAGAAACAGTTCGAGGTGGTTTGGCTGCACAGAGAATGTTTATTAAGTTTTGCAGTAAAAATCTGTGCCAGAAGACTATGGGGCCACGTTCTCAGACAGAGCTAAGCAGCTTCCAAGCTGACACACATCAATGCTGCAAATGTTGCATGTGCATGTAGAGTAGCTTCTTCCTCATAAATGAACTTATTCATGGAAAAGCAGAAATATTCAGCAAAGAAGTGTATCCTTTAAGGCTCTTCTCAGGTAATGAGGTAGGCATGTATTTATCTTCAGACTCTGTATGTGTTAGTCCCCTGAAATGGCCCATTTGTGGTTTTGGTAGGAAGTAGAAATGCAGTAGTTAATTTTCTATACCTCCCCTCTATTCCCTTGGGGTGGCTGGCATATGCTCTCTGCTTACATTTGGTTTTTTGTTCCCTCTCCTAGAACACATTTTCTCTTCTTCTAAAGATCTACATCCTCTAACGATTGCAGAAAGTTAACTTTAAAAATTTGTTCCAGTTTTTGTTTTGACAATAGTGTCTCCCAGGAGACTTTGTTTAGTAGGGCTTAAATGTTCTTGTTAGAGTTCACAGACAGGATTTAGCAAAAGAAATGGCTTCCATCAGCAATACAGGCTCCTTAGGGTGATAGGGAAATAGAGCAAAGTAGCACCAGCACACAGCTTATTTTGGAAAGATGTTAACAGTCCACAAACATTAAAATATCTCTTTATTTAAGGAGCACTCAAGTCACAAAAACTTATGTTGGCTTTATTTTTAAATGTCAATTTTAAACCCACAAAACTAATGAAGTGTAGTTATGGATAAAAATGGGGCTGGCATTGCATCTTTATCATATGCTGTTAATTTTTTAAATGTTTTCATACATTTGTGTGGCTCACAGATGAAATTTCCACCCCTAACTTCCTTGGGTTTGAGTGTAAGTCAGAGCATTGACATTCCTTTGAAAACGGTGTTATCTTTTCATACTGAAAAGCTTTAAAAAAGATGCAGTGATAGTAACTTATTGGTAATTCATTATTAAAATAACCTGTTCCAAATTTTAGTTAGAAAAGTAATTCATAGTAATGAAACTCAGACTGAAAGAAAATAAAGCCACTTCTGCATTGAAGGAATGCCAAAAATCATCTGAAACTACTGTTTTGTGTTTGTTTATTTTTATTTCAATATTAATGACTTTTTTCTTTCTTCTTTTTTTTTTTTTTTTTAAACTCTTCCAGACCTGGAATAAATTTCAGCCTGGAGTGAATTCTTAGCCTTCCTATAAATTCTAAAGCAAGAGTTTAATACCACCAACTGGCTTTTTAATGGATCAACCCTAAGACTTGCCCACCTCCCCCCAGAAATCTGGAATATTTGAAAACCTCATAATTAGCATTACATTTTGCTCTGAAGAAGCTGGCTCTCTGATATCCTTTCCTGTTTATTTTTGATTTTAATAGATTACAAGTTATAACATTTATGCTGTTTTAACAGGTTTATAGACCTACTTACTGCCTGATCATGTTGGGCAGTGGATGGGAGCCAGTCCTGGTACGAAGCACTGAGGATGCTGTGCTTGGCTGGAACAGCTGTGGCTGTTCTCTCAGTCCTTCCCCTTGTGAAGGAGATGAAAGAGGGAAGTTTTCATGGGTGGTCGTAGCTGACCCTATGAGAGAACTGGCAAGTCCCATTTTGGTTTACAGCTGCCATTTAAGTAGGTGACTAACTCTTGGTTTGCCTTAGTAATTAAGATAAATGCCTTTCTGTAGAGTCATATTTGTTCAGTCATTTTGATTGACTGCATTTGAAACATTTTACCTTTCATTAATATGACAAATTCCTTGAAATTTCCACTAGTCCAATATCAGTATTTATGAAAGTGACCCTATTTCCACCCACAAAAAATACCTAACTTTTCAATCTTTGTTTTCCTTTGCAGTAAAACTTGAAATAACAGTTAATTTTAATCTCAAATAAAAGAATACTTTGTAGGATTTGCCTTAGCCTTTAGGAAATCTAAGATCTAAACAGTGGTATTTTAATCAAATATGCCTAAAAATTCCGTACAGCAATGTTTTAAGACTTTAAAAAACTGTAGTTGAGACTTTTAAGTAAGTACTATTGATGTAGAAATCATTACCTTTACCAGCTGAGGATACTCTCTGAATGTTGATTTTTTTTTTGGAACTGAGAGTTTCTTAGATATATAGACCATATTCTTAAACTGAAATCAAGATCACTTTGTAGCTGTGTCAGAAATCATAAAGGTGGACTGTTTCAGTCAGTTAGAACATATCATGTGAAAGGGGTCAACTTTTGTCTAATAAATCAGACTATTGATGAAACATGACTTTATATAATTTGTGATTCTGTGACAGAAAGTGAAATTCAATATATATTCAATCAAAAGAAAAAATAAATCTTCCTCTAGTGTCCTTTTTTCAGAGTCTGGTGTAATTAAGAGAGCATTTCATTGCTAGTGTGACTGCATTCTTGAATCCTTCAATAATTTTAAATATATTTGTGTTTGGTTTATGTAACTGAGTTAGAAAGAATCATGTCCAACTTACATCATTAGGGAATGTCTTCTAGGATTAAATATCTTCTAAGAGGTATATATAAACATTAATTCAATAAAATTAATCGATTCTTACAACTCAGACTATTAAACTTTTCTCTGATTCAGCTGGACTTTATTTAGGATTCAAATGCAACTACTGGTGAAACAGTGACCAAAAAATTAGGGCTTCCTTCTGTGTTAATGATCGTTCTTGTTGCTGATGAAATAATTTAGAGTTTCATTGTTCCCTCTGTGGGTAACTAATTTACAGTGCAGGAAAGTCTGTATATTAGAACAAAAGATCTCCTTTTTTCCTCCTACCGAAGGCAGTTGGCAACTAGAAATTAATCTGTAGGGATCCACCTTGTTTCTGGTCCATTAAGGACTTCTCTGTTGTGGAAGCTTTCATTTCGAGAAGCAAAGCACTGTGTGGCAGTTAATGAGTTTTCCCAGTAAACCTTATTATCTCATGTACTGTTATCTGAATGACATGAGATACCATTCCTATAATTCTGTATAGCGTTTGCCTTCATGGATAACTCATGAAGGAATCCCAAGAGCCTCCTGGTGAATCTTTTCCCTTTTTTTTCCAAGAATGCAAAAGCTGAAAGAAAACCACTCATTGTTTGCTGGTAATAGCAATCAAAACCATAATAGTAACCAGCCTTTGGAACTGGGCACTGAAATAGAGTAACAGGCATGCTGGAAACTAATATGGTTTAGATTCTAAATGTGTGTTTCTTTTTTTTTTTAACTTCAAGTTGTTTAAAAAATCCGTTGTCGTAATGTAAAAGCTCATTCCTCTTCGTAGGTATCAAAGCAGCTAAAATTTCAGTACAGTTTCCATATGTTAGGCTTTCAACAATGAAGTAATCATATGGCACAGACAGCTGTTGCACAGAGTGCTGTAACAGCACATTAAACAGAATCCAGCAAGAAAAAGAGATCTGCTCAGCTGAACTACTTTGTGAGTTTAAAGTGGACAGCAGAAATGGAAAGTAACGGAGATGTTGCCCCTGCAAATTAATTGGAGACTTAGAGGGGGAAAAGTTAGGTGGGTACTCAAAACTTTTTTTGTTGATGGATATGTTATTAATACATAGGCAAATTAATCTGAATTTGTAGCAGAACTGCTATTTAGATCAGAATTTCTTTGGCTTCTGTCAGCAGGTGGCATTTCTGAACTCCATTTGAAGTTGAATCAGAGTACACTATGAACCATTAAATCTGCTATTCAGTTGATAATCTGCAACATCTTTTTCTTTGGGTGCCACAGGTTTATTCCTTATTGCTGCAGCTAAAGAGATCTGGTTCTTCTGTGGTGGGCTTCTTTTTTTAAGGATAGTGCTTAAAAGAGCTTGAAATTAGACTTGGCAGGACAAGCCAGTGGAAACAAATGCATGTTGATGGCGTTTTGAAACTCATGCTACAAATTTAGGTCACGTGCATTTAAGCTCATGATTTATGTGAAGCACATATCAAGGAGATAAATGCTGCTCGACTTTGAGCACATAACAAGCATTTTGTCAGACTGGAATGAAGTATTCAGCACTTGCAGAATTGCAAGCTCAAGAATTTATATAGTCACAAAAGCCTGATTTTAGCACTTCACTTCAGAAATTCTTCACGTGTGGTAGCATACTATAAATGCTGAAATCTAATTATTACACCTAATGTTAAAATAGTGTAGTATCATGCATATGTAATTGAAAAAACAATGAAAAGTAGAAATACGAAATCAAGTCCCAGGGCTTTTGTGTTAAATGGCTGCTGAGAAGGGGCTGAGAGTTCTACGTTGTTGTGTGTTTGACTTAGAGGTGTCTAGCATAGTAAAGCACAAATCAACCAAGCTCTACTGCATCGTGAAAAAACACACTTTCAGATGTCCGAAGAGCCACCTCATTACTTGTTCAGAACTTTCTACTTTTTTTAATTGCCTGTTCAGAGACTGGAGAACTTCTATTCTTTTTATTAAAAATGAGAGCTATGTAGGCTCACTCTTGTTTAAAGAGCATGTGCAAATAAGTAAGTCATACTTAAGAAAACGAACACTAAATTCTATTCTCCAACATAATCGAAGTTTGTCTGAATGCATTTGATATTTCAGGCCTGTAAGGTGTGATAAAATTTATGTTAAAATATCTTGAGAAAACTGTAATGTGATCTGTGACAAAACTTCCCTCTGAGGGGCTTCACAGGTGCCAGGATTTCACATTGCTGTGCAAATGATGGAAGAGAACTTTCTTTGTTGGAGCCAAAATGGTTCCATCTGATTGCAGGTTTGTGGCCCTATATTAATCCTGTACACTAATTAATATATACATACATTTGCCCAGCATTTAGCAGTCCGAGGCACTTATTGTAACAGAGCCCTATGGATGTTCTTGTAAAAAATAATGAAAAAAATAATGAATGACATGGTGCAAAACAGTTGATTAACATGCTTGCTTGGACATGGTATGAGATTTTCACATGAGCTTTTGGCTGAGGTCGTGACTAAGCATCAACAAGTGAAATCTGTGGTAGTTTCTAGTTTCTGCCTTATGGAATAACGCTGTAGTAGGAGGTATCTAATAACAATGAAAAATAATAAGTAGAAGTGCAATTATTTCCTATAGGAGTTTTCTTGGAGCAGGTGGGATTTGTTCCCAGCAATAGCTAAAAGATGTTTTTTCAGAGCTAGACACCACATTTCTCTTCTAGGAAGCCAGGCTTTAACCCAGTGCATATTCAGCTTTCTTCAGTAATCCAAAGTGAAAAATGATCAAGTGCTCGACACTGTGCTTGGCTAAGTGCTTCAAAAATGGATCTTTTTTTTTTCCTAGCAGTCATCCACTGTCAGGTTACTGAGTTCCTTAGAGAGGCAAGAATATCTATTACACTGGTTACTCAGTGACTAAACCAAAAGAATTACATTCCCAGAACATACTGAAAGTTATGGTTGGGGGATCTGTGGAACAAAGATAATCTTGTATTGCAGGCACAGCAACAGTGTTTTTATGTCTTAGGTGTGACAGCATGGCAAATAATAATTACTAATTTACAGTTCCCAGTCAAACAGCTTGAAATTATCATAAAGACTAAGAACATTAACTTAGTCAAGTCTGCATATTTGTTGAAATCTAGATGAGTGATTATGATTACCTGGGTACTTGCTCTGCAGTGTGGCTGGACCCTAAAAAAAAGATGAGACTTGGCCAAGGCATGAAGGAAGACCACACTGTCTTTCTTTTATCTCCTAGCAGAACCAGGGTCTTTAGAGATTCTGCAAACCCAAGTCCTGTTTGCCTTACAGAAGTAATCTGTTTTGAACTATAGTGGGTTTGGGAACCCCCAAAGGCCACCTCTTTCAGTGTGGATGGACCAAGAGAATGAGAAGTGTTGTTAAGTCTTTCCAAGAGTACAGTGCCCCAAGTCCATGACTACAGTCCTTTCAGAGTGCTGTAGCTTTGGGGTACAGATCCTGGAGTATTTCTGCAGGGCTGTGCTGGACAAGCCAACATAACCACAGAGCATCTTAATTTTTCAGAGGTTTGGTATTCCCAATGATCCAAGGCTGTAAACTTTTAAACTTAGAAGCTGTAAAATCATGGAGATTCTCCTGGAACTAACCTTTTCTATGGTTTTCGCAAAGACGCATACCATGACCCCCTCCTCTGCTTAATTCTTTTAACTCCATCCTAAACTGACTTACAACCTAAGTACAAAAAGGTCTATACTACATTCACAAAATTAAATTATTTGAAAGTGGTGCTTCTAACAATTTAAATTGCTTTTAAAGTTAAAAGGCCATTTATAAGTATATATAAAGGAAAGTAAGAAAATACATAAAGACCTTTCTTTTTAATTGTGATTCTTCTCATAGCTTTCTTCCACATTTTCTGATTTTCTTCCTTTTCCTGTTGTATGGGTGCATTTCCCTTGTAATTCTGTTAAATTTCTCCTTTGCTCTTTAAATTGGCAGTAAAAATGAGTTGAACCCAATTTGCTATAAAAATATATTCTAGGAAGATTGACTCAGTTGTCAGATTTTGTGCTTTCAAGTAGAATACTGAATCTTGCCAGATGAAAAGGCATACCAAAAATTTAACGTTACATGTTATTTCTCTCATCTTGCACACTACAAAGTGGCTTTTTACATAATCTCCTGCTTTTTGTATGTCATCTTCCAAGCCCCTTCAGAGCATTCTTGTTTGATATAGTCATAAATTGCACTGGCAATTGTAAAGCTACTGTGCAGTAGAATTGTATTTTAATTGCACATACCTGTAATTAATTGTATGGGAATTTTCACAGTACTCTCCCCAAGGAACAATTTAATTGAAAAGTAACTGAATTGTCTAGACTATAGCAACCCATAAAATCATCACTAGTTTTAGGTTTTGAGCTACAAAGCAGCAGCAGAAACATGGCTTGTAGATTTAAAGTATTTCCAAGCACAGGAACTGTTTTATAATCCCCATCGTAGTAGTCTAACCTGGCAAACTGCTTTTAACAGGGTCCAGAACAAAAAATGTACCACAAGCTTAAAAGTAAGGATTATCTCTGTGTTAATTTGTGATGGGTAGGAGGTTTTTTTGGTGTAGAAGCATCCCCATTATACATGGACATTTCTTCCTCCAAACCTGTAAAATAACATTTTTTGTAGAAAGCATGTTGTGCCTGCCTTTCACAGCTTGTGGCATAGCTGGTTTAACATAGGAATAGTGTGACACTCAAAAAGGTACTTCAGTGGTTCTGGGTAACAATGACAGCATTCATGTTTGTGTGTTTATACTGCAAAGGCCAATCGGTGAAAGGATTTTTTTTTAATTTTTTTTTTTTACTATTTACCTTGTAAGTAATCTTCTAATTATCTTGAAAATTGCAAACTGAAAACAAATGTTTTCCTGAAAGATACAAACAGTAGTTGGCCACAGAGATCTTTTAGTGCTTATTTAAATTCTGTGTGTATATATACACACACACACACACATAAATGTATATAATATATATATATATATATACACATATTCCTATATACATATAATATTACACTGCAACGTTAAACAGGATTTAAATGTAGCATCGTAGTGCTTTGAGAACTGAAAAAAATTGTTCAAGGTCTACCAGTGCTGTATGTCTGGACACTGTAAGCAGTTACGGTTTTCAGTGCCTAGCAGAAAAAAATCACACTCATTTAGGCAGCACTTCAGTGTGCTGAAGATGATGGAAGTTAAGCAAATGTTTGAGTTTTCCTTGCACTGTAGCCAAAGCAAATCAGAAGTAATAAAAAGCAAGGACTAACATACCATTTCACACGCATTGACTTAAAATGTGGAGAGGTTTATTTCACAGGGGAAATGGTTTTATTATGAGTTGATGTTAGCCAGCACATGACCATCGGAATTATGTAAAATTCTAGGAAAAGCAGGTTTGTTTGTGGCTTTTGAGTGAGCTAAAGGCTATGAAACATTTGCTGTCTCCTAAAACCACAGATCCTCTTGTCTTTTTAGAAATTGTTGCGTGACAGGTGGAAGGGACCACCCTAATTCTTGCTGAAGATGAAGGTTGGTGCTTTGTCCATGCTTGCAGAGGCTCCCTCTTGTAAGGTTTTTCCATATATAGTCAGACATCACCATTCCTAGCAGTTTCCAAGCACTTCTGCCTCTAATGCCAAACCATACAAGAAGCCAAGGAGCAATGGAAAATAACAGATTGAAAAGTACTTTGATTTCAACTTCAGTCCAGTATATCATCTGAAACAACTCACACCTGCTAGCATACATTTTGTAGACCTGGTTGAAAGAATGATAGCCTCAAAGGAAAGTTTGTGACAGCATACCAGGCACAGTACACATTTTATTTTATCAGAATCTTTGTTTTTTAAAAAAGAGAGACGACTCTCCACTGAGTGTGGTTTTATGTTTGAGGATTAAAAATGCATTTCTTTTTCAAAAACACAAAGTAGGATTAATTTGAAAACATAGCAGATCTCTCCTGTAGATTTTGTGTATAGTTAGAATGATGAATGGCGAAAGATTTGGTTCTCACTCAGTAATGGATAGATATTTTAGCCTTTACTGGTATTCTGAGTATTAGGGCTAGCTGTCAAATTATGCTGGTGGGGCTTCTTAAATCTGGATAGTCAGAGCATTTAAAAGCAGGTAGAGAGATGTGGTCAGTGTGTTTTTATGCACATGAAATGTTTCCGCCCTTCAATACATTGAAGTGGAGAATCTACCATTGCCTCTAACACAGGTTCACAGGTTATTCCAAGTTGGAAGAGTCCCACAAGGATCATCTAGTCCAACTCCCAAGTGAGCACCCACCCAGGGATCGAACCCAGAACCCTGGAGCCGCGGGCACCACGCTCTGTCCATCTGAGCCTCCCTTCGCCTAGACCATGTCACTGAGTTCCTCATGCAGTCTTTTCTTAAACACCTCCTGGGATGCTGACTCCACCACCTCCCTGGGCAGACCATTCCACTGAGAGATCACTCTCTCGGTGGAAAAGCTCTTCCTGACTATCGATGCTGATGAGGGGTTTGTAACACTCTTGGGCCTCATAAACATGAAATTCCCTCAGCCCAAAACTGCTGAAAAGACTCTGAGGTGCCTTGTGTCTCTGCAGCAAGTCTACCCTCTGGTTCTCCATGGATAGCCTACACTGAGCCAGTTCCTTTGGTATGATGCAGTCCATTCACACATGAGGGTCTAAGGAGCATCTTGGAAATCCCCATGTAGCTGGATGCTGCTGAAATCAGCACCTGCACAGTGATAGCAATGCCTTGGAATGGAGCCTGGTCGCAGCTCAGTGTGTCCTTGCTAGATCTGCACGCTGATGAAGGCAAAGCACACAGCAGTCGGGGTGGGTAAGGACTGTGTGCATTAGCAGGTTTATGATCCGTGTTGTAAGTGGCTGAATAGCTTTTGTACAGCTGTAAAGCATGCTTAACCCAACGTTATAAAACATGTCTCAAATGTATTTTCATAGCTTCATAAACTGTAGTTCATTTATGTAGGTACTTTTTATTGTAATCCTTTATCTTAAACATGAAACTGTTCCTGATACCATATCTTTTTTTTTTAATGAAAAAAACGGGTAAAGGAGAGAAAAGAAAAACTGCTGTTTTGTTATATGCATCAGGAGAGTCCTTAAGTACAGTAATAGTCCCCCGAACTTGTATTTTTGTATTTCTAACCTCAGAATGCAGGCCTAGCAACTAAAAAGCCGAAATAACATTAATTATGGCTGTTCTTCACTGTGGCTTTTGGAGTATAAGTTTGGAACAGATGTTTGGGGGGAGAGTAGGGGGAGGAAGGATGGATTGTTTCTTTTTCTTAGCCCCAACTGGTTTTAATTCTTTCTTGAACATTTTGAGAATATCTTTAAACATTTGCCAGAGTTCAATTAACATCCTGTGACTAAAGGTGGAAAATGTCCTACTTTGTTTTTCTTTAAACACATACCTGCTCGTGTTGCTCATGCCAAAGCCAGAAAAAGAAAGGATTCCAGCTGGCATAGGTTTTATTACTGTTACATTAATTTGCAGGTTAAGCCTGAAGTTGGGAGGGGTCTGCTGGATTGATTTATTTATTTACTTTTTTTTGTTTTCATGATTTTTTAAAAGTGCCATGTAAAACACTACCATTTAATTACAGGAAGGTTATGGTCTTTTTTGGTGAGTGTTTAACAGCTTATTCTTGTTTACATGAAATTGTAGAAATCTAGTTTTAAAATATGTTTAAAGTAGAGTTTGTGTTCTTTGGTTTATCATGTTTTTTCTGCACTATGTATAAACAGAAGATTGTACATTATTGAAAGCCTTTTTTTGTGGAAAACAGGATTGGGAAAAAAAGTTTATATAAGAATGCAAAATAACTTCCCGAGACTATTGGCGCAGTGTGACCATAAAACCTCAACAGCACATTGTGCAGTGACATTATAACAATTTGCTTTAGCACCTCTGCAGCATTCTCAGAAAGTCCTGTTCTACAAAACACATGCCGTGGTATCAGTTGACTGTTTTTTCCAGAATCGGTTCTTTACATGCATGTTTTTGTGATTAGTTGCTGTTCCACAAGTAATTGGAAGTGTTGGGGGTTTTGTTTAGTTTTGGTTTTCTTATTTAGCTTATTACATGTATGTTTTATTTGCATACATTTATACATTCAGTAAGTTGTAACATACCTGCTTGTATAGGTATGCAAGCTCCTTTTAGTGGATTTATAATCTCTGAATTGGGATTTACAGGAGTTTCGTTTTAAAAACTGGTTTTTGATATACCAGTATCAAGATACAGATATATCAAGAAAGAAAATGGCATACAACTGCTCCTAAGGCCAGATAGAATCCAGCCGCTCCAGTGACTCCAATATTGGCTCTGGAGGACTAGTATTTTTATTTTTTTTTAATCTGAATGTTGTTAGTTCTGTTTCTCTTGTAGCCTGAAATGGAGAGTAGATCTCATGTGGAAATAGTTCCAAATTGTGCTGACAATGAATAGGAATATATAACACTAATATTATACTAATAGTACTTTAAAACTTTTATGTTTATTTTGTGCCTTTATCTCCTTTATCTAGCTTTACCTTCAGGATTTTTATGTGATTTCCCATACTGACTAGCTCAGCTGAAATCATTCGGTACCAAAATACAGTGTATCCAGGTTTGTGTTTTACCTATAGGAGTGTTTGCATACTTTCCAAAGTGAATTCAAACCTTGCAATGGAATACGTTTTCAATCACTTAAAATTCAGCATGAGCTTACACTGAGCATTGAAATGAAAACTGCAGATGATGTGAAATGGTGGAATTTACCTTCCTACCATTTCATTTAAAACACGAGGGTACACCATGGTCTGGGTGTGTAACTTCTGTGAGTTCATCTTGTTTGAGGTACCACTCTCTGAAATGGCTGTGGGAAGTGTCTTTTCAGATTGTCTCTGTGTCTCTGTGAGTTTCAGTTGCTGTTTCTGTTGCAACTGTGAGAGAGGGGAGAGTATGTCTGGAAACATCTACCCGGTATTCTTACGTGCTTAAATCTTCCCTCCTTTGCTACAGCAGACCCTACAGTCTGAAAGCTAATCTTAAAATGATGCAAACAAACAAGAAAATATTTGGAATTTTAGTCTAACTTTCTCTACTTGAAAAAGTACGTTGTGGCTAAAAATAATGATAAAAACCATACTTGTTCTTTGTATTTGAATCCATGTTCACATCATTAACTGAGGTACATTTTTGAAATTATTTCAGTGCTTATTTACTAACTGAGCCTTGCTTCAGCCGGAGACAATAGAAAATTAGCTCTTCTGTGTAGTAATGCATCTTAAACAGCTCATTATTTAGCACTTCATACTTGATCTGAGCTAGGAGAGGACTGAAAGGAAGGGTGGTTTCTCCAGAAGACATTGTTCTGGCCAAATCCTGCTCTGACTAGTGTCATGAGGAAGAGTAGGATGGCAGCAGCGGCGACAGCTGAAGGCAAGATGAGGGACTGCTCCTGGCGTGAGCGTGTGTGAGAGCAGCCCGGCAGCGACCGCCGCAGACCACACACCCGTGGGGCCCGCTGAGCGGGGCTGGCCATGGCCAGCAGGACATGCCCTGCGCCACCCCCCCAGCTTGGCACAAGGCCAAGGCAATAATAACTTGTAATTGCTATTTTGATGGCTCTTTTGTGTTCATGCAGAGGGATGGAGGCTTCTGCCAGCCTTGGCAAGTGCTCATTTCACAAACCATAACCATCTCAAGCAGCTCCCTCAAGTGACAGCAAAGCTGCCAAGCATGCAATTGGCTTTGAGAACAGATTTGCCTCTCCACTCCCAGAAATGAAGTTCAGAAATATTTACTGGGATAAGAGAGAAAACTCTTTACTGCATGTGCACCTACTGGCAGAAGAGAGGTTCCGGCCTTCATCGGGGTGAATCTAGTGCTCACTGTATGTAAATACTTAATCCAAACACTGGAATTGCAGTTGAATATACCAGTGTCTGTAGCACTGCACAGTGCTCTGTTTAAACGACTCTGGGTTTTCTTAAGTTCTTAAGTTCACATCATCTTTGTGGACATGGTTGATAAAAGTATTTCTTAAAAATGCAAGATACTAATCTGAATGGACATTTCACAAAGGCTAAAAACCACATTCTGCCCTCTGAGTCCCCATCTCCCCCCAAAACAAACAAGCAAGCAAAGGAAAGACCCTGGCTTGGTCTGTTTGATCATCACTGGATGATCCAGTGTCTGAAATTTGTTGCCGGAGTTTGCAGAGCCAGTGCATTTTGTCACCCACACCAGCTCACAGCTGGGAGAGACCTCCTTCAGCTTCTAGACTAGAGACTTGCATAGTGGCTGTGACACGTAAGTTAAATGTTTTGTATTTCATTGCCCCTAGCATTTATTTCCTGTGCTTTATATAAAGGAAGAATATTTCATTTTGAATGACTTAATACATCTTTAGATCAGCAATGAGTGTCAGCTGTGGGAACATTCTCCCTGGTTACGAATATGGAGGAAGCCGTGTGCATCCATGGGCACAGAGGGAAAAAGTCTGACAAATCCATAAATGTGTTTTAGTGTTAGACGAAAATTCACATAGTATTAATAATTCACTTTTTTTATCAAGGAAACTGTCGCAGTATATGGGAATGCGAAGTTCTTAACATAAGAAGTACTCTCATAAAACTGTTTCTATGAAATACAAACTGCAAGTCCCACACGGGACGAAGTGTGAAGCTGAATTTTTATGAGAAATCCTTGGAATTACTATGAACTTTCAGTGACACTAGCAATGTTGGTTCCCACTGCAGTAAGCTATTTGCTCATAGTTATTCATTGTATACTTAAATGTATGCTTTCTGGTCACAAAAATAATTGGCAAGGATGTTTTGAGTTTGTTTTTCTTCATGGGAGGAGAGAGGAAGGACTCATAATGTTCTTGATGAGAGGTCAAGATAGATCCTACTCATTGTAATGGCACACACAGCTAGTGCTGGTTTTAATCAGCTTTGTCTTTTTATATTTAAAGGCACAATATAGAAGTCTTTAGATTTGAAAACTGACACAACTACAAATGACATGCACCTGCTAGAACCAAGATTCACTCAAAGATGACAGAAAAATCCTCTGCAAATCTCATGGTGGCATGAATTCACTCACATAAAAGGCAGAATTTATCTTGGCTACAGTGGTGTGAATTCCAAAAAAAACCCAGAAATATGAAAGATAAGGCCCCAGATTTTCAGCAGGGATGTTATCTTTTCCAGACTGTCAAAGGATTGCCTCTCTGCAGACTACTTCTGAGCTATTTAAATTACTGATTTCATCAACTGGAAGAAAGTAGTACTAGATGGGCATTCAAGAGGTGAGATTGTTGCTGTAGGACTAAGTGATGTCCTCATTAATTTCGACAGCAAAACTGACTAGAAGAGGTAAATAGACCAAGTCTTTGTGCAACTTTGCTTTTTATCGCACTACAAAGGCCTCTTACCCTGCAGAGAGTAATCATAATCCCTTTCATGCATGTCTTTACTTTTGGCAAATGAACTGCTGTGATGCAGACAGCTTTCTCATTTGTGATGGGTTGCTTAAATCCAGTATGAAAATTCCAAGAGAAATAACTTGCAGGAACTCTTTGTGACCCTGTATGTTTTCTGTCTTCTCATAACTAGTGATTTTGTGTGATACCTGGCTCCAGTATAGCATTCTATGCAAGCTGTTCCTTAGTGATCTCCACCTCAAGTCCATCTCCACCAGTGGAGTCCACCTCCCCTTTGAGGGGTAGTGCATTGTCTCAGCATAGAAAATTCCAGAAAGAAACAACCAACCAAAAACCCCTACTAAACTAGCATTCTTTCCTTGCCTTTATTTCATTTCATTTTTTGATCTGCTGGGGGCAGCAGAGATGGAATCATAGAATCACAGAATCAGAAGAATGAGTCACTTGGCAAGGCCAGTGGACTGAGGAGTGGGGAAATGGCTTTGTGGGCCAGAACTGAGGGAATATTGCATGTGAGAGTGGGCTCAGCATTTAGAAGATCTTACTGAGTCATTTGGAAGCAATGGGTTTAGGTTAGACTGAGGTAGAACTGTGTAGGGTCTCTGAAGGAAAGTCAGATGATGAAACTTGGATATTATGGTAAAGAGCAACAGGCTAGCAAGTAACCTCAGAGGAAGCCTTGCCAGAGGAGAGAGGTGGAGAAGGCAGTTTCCTTGGTACATAATGTAATATTGTAAATTGGTACACGGCCTTGCTGAAAGCACATGCTTCTCTATCAGCCAAATATTTAGATGCTTCGCCTTACAAACTATGTGATGTTGAGTTCTGGGAAGTGTTTTTTGCCATTCAGACTTCTGAAGCCTAATTCTGATATTTTTCCTTTGAGTACTGTTTGGGAGAGTGATCGGTCTGTCTTCCAAACACAGTGAGAAATGGTAAAGCCATTAGCACATGTGCTACAGGAACAGCTCTGTTTAGTTCCCCAGAAGGGCAGCCTGCCCCAGCAGAACATCCTGTTTTTCATGTGCATGGCAGCATCTAAGGGGCAGTCAGTGAGCCAGTTCTTTTGGAGCAATCTTAAGAGTTATTGCAAATCTTTGCCCAAGTCATGCAGCCATTACACCCTGGAACAGGCCATAGGTTAGATGCAAAGGTGCATAATTTTTTTTTTTTCCTTTGAGAAAGTAAATATTTACAGATATAATTGTGAAATACGAAGTTTAAAACAAAAGCCAAGCAGATCTTGATCAAAGTGCACTGCTATGCACTTCCCCTTCGACACACTGCTGCTCCCCTGCCCGAAGGAGCCAGGGCAGCATCTCGGGTTGCAGTTTGTACACCTGATGTGTAGTTGAGGGCCAGCGACTCCTGCTCGCCGTGGGAACAGCTTTGTAAAGCCACCATGCTCAGCCTTGCACTACCTAATTAAAATACCTCATCTAGGGGCTGTTTAAAATGGCAGTACCAACCTGTGCGTTGTGCTTTTTGTTTTTCCTCTTTTTTTTTTATTTCCCCTCTCTCTGATGTGTTGCATGCAGTCTCTGAGGCACGACACGAGTTGCTGCTCTTAGACACTGGCAACTGAGGAAATTAAATTCTGAGGCAGAATCAGTTAAAAGCATGACTAAATCAGTGTTGTTTTTCTTTGACAACTGAAACAACAGAATTACTTTAAAGTAAATTTTTTATTGCTAATGCATTTTTTTCAAGGGAGAATTTTTTTTTCCTTATGCCAAGGCCCTTTTAAATACATTCTGGGATTTTTAATTTTTTTGTTTGTTTTTTTTTTTTAGAGAGTAGAAGCAATAGAGTTCAATAGGACACTGTTAGATAACAGCAGTGATAGATTGCATCCAGCTTTGTATGAAGTAATATGGCACCATTAGTATTACTGTTTTGTGCAAGAAGAAATATATATTTATGTGGCCATTCGTATGAATTTGTAAAATCCTATAGTGATGTCTGGACTTAAAAATTTAAGACAATGGAGCATTTGCTTATACCTGTATTGTTTAAACAACTGCTTTGACTGTACTGGACAAGATCTCACAGATGCTTACATGCACACTTTAGTTTTTTCTATCTCTCTTCTCCACTTGGTCTACTACAAATGAAGTACACCTAGAATTGGGTCTTACTGTAAGAAGTTATTAGAAAAATTTAAAGAGCACCATTCGACTCCTTTAGGAAAACCTAGGGAAATGCATAATGGAACTGATTGATTCTCCCCATTGTTCTGTGTATCTTTTCCCTTGTATACCATATTGCATATGAAGTTTTATAGAGATTGTTGCTTTCTAAAAGCAGGCTCCTTGTTATTACTAAAAGGAATGCTATCCTTAAAAGATGTCATAGAGTCTCGAACAATGTTTTCTTTAGGAGGACAAAGTCCTGTCTGGGAGGAAAGCACCCTCTCTTCAGAGGCGCACAAGGAGAGGGTGATTATAATGGCAAATTTTTTGTATCAGTGTTTAAAATTGTTTATTTTGTCATCCTAGGAGTGCATACGTGTATTTACAATAGGGGGTTCTGTTGCATTTGCTTAAAAAAAACCCACTGAGCTAAAAAGTTTGAAAGGAACAGCTTGAGGAATTTTTTCCATCAAGATACAATCAAGGGCAGGAAATCGTAGAAGCAGAGTTGTGGGTTCGCCTCCATTTTTTTATTAGTTAATTAAACTATAACAACTCTTAACTTCATTTTAGGTTAACTGTACCTCGAGTTCAGAAATATTTTAGGAGGTCAATAATGCTTTCTTTGGCTTTCACTCATTCGGTGTGGGATAAGGAGTCGCAGTCAGCAGGGCAGAGTTTTCCAGATGTGCTGCAGAGCATGTGTGCGTGCACTCATGTCAACAGTTGTTCCTGGTGGGAAACCATCCATCTTTCCTCATCTGCGCACCATCCTGTACGGATGAGAACCACCGGAAAGAAACGTGGACAGTCTGACATCTGTAAGCAAACATACTGTATCTGACTGAAGCTCAGGAGCCCCAAGCGCTTGCAGCTACCAGTTGACACGTGTTGTTACTCAGTGCTGAGTCTGACTGGGCATACTGGGAGAGGGAGAGTCCAAAGGGAAAAGTTTGAGGCAATAGGTATGTATTTTGAAGAAAAAAAAGAACAACAAAGAACCCATTGTACTTTGCAGCACGTTTTACCTGTAAATTCAGGATGTTTCTTTTTTAAAGTGCCATGAGGCATCTGTCTCTGCATCTTCTCGGCACAGAGCTGCTTAGAGATGTGCACTGAAAGGGCATATGAGGGAAGCAAATAGAGCCATGTGAGTGTCACATAACTGTTTTTAATAACGGGAGCTGTTCCAGCACCCAGAGCCAAACTGTCTTTCAGCAGAAAGGATAAAATTTAGCAGAGCTGGGAGAAGGAAAGAAGAAAGGGGAGGGGAAACAGAGCATCGCCTCCTGCTGACACCACAGAAGTTTCCTTCAGCTTTCCCTCTCTCTCCGTCTGTGCATATATTTTCTTTTTAATCAGCTGGGGCTCTTTCCTCCCCTGCTTTTTTTTTTTCTTTTACTGTATTTTTATAGTTGAAATTCTGCTTTTCTAATTTCTCCTGTTTCACATTTAACTTCTTCAGAGGATTTCATTAATAGTTATTGCAATTAAAAATAATAAATAAACTCAACACCAGCTGCTCAGATGGCTGACGTAGCATATCTGGAACATAATGCGGTCTGTTCAGGGCAGCCACACAATGCAATTTATCCCCACACCTGAGGGAATGAATTTCACAACTATAATTGCTACAATATAATTCTTATTAATGTTGTGCTATAATTCCTATTAATTCCAAAGGGCTAGTAAATGCATTAGGACTTGTCAACATATTATTTTACACTGTTTATGATCTGTAGAATTACACTCTTCAGTATTGTATTGCATACAGAAATGCCTTAAAATTAGCTTTAATTGGGAGGGGGTAGGGAGCACATTTTCTGTTCAGGCACTGGGAAAGGCGGAAGAATCCTGGTGTTTGAGAAGCAATGAAACTGCATTTTAAAATCAGTCCTTTGAACTTTCTGTGCCATGCAGTTAACAGTTTATGAAGATATATTAATAGTGCCTGTCCAAGTTATTAGAAAAAGAACTACTGGTGTCTTTATGAAGGAATAAATAACTACAAGAAAGATAGGGTTATAAAATTAAAAATAACTGTCTTCCAGAAAGCACAAAAGTGGGGAAATTCCAAGTAACTGATGTAATAAATGCAGAATGGGTTATCTTGCTGTGCTCTTACTTATTCTTTTTTTATCTGACTGTTCTGCTTTTCTAGGTAGTGAATATGATGAAGAGGAAGTAGACTATGAAGAATCAGACAGTGATGAGTCCTGGACTACGGAAAGTGCTATCAGCTCTGAAGCTATCCTTAGTTCAATGTGCATGAATGGAGGGGATGAGAAACCTTTTGCCTGTCCTGTTCCTGGATGTAAAAAAAGATATAAGGTAAGTAGTAGTGCAGACCTACCTTATTTCTTGCTAGTGTAGTGAGGGGCAAGCCTTTAAAATCAGTCTGCACCTTTCTTATTAAATAGGCTCTTCATGGTTATTTTTGTGACAGTTTAGCAGAATATTTTATTCACTGGTTTCCTCTCAAGCACAGCCAAGTTATCAGTTTTACAAGGGGTGCCTTTTGCATCCCTGTCTGTCAAGAGAGATTACACATAGTGACTCTTTTACTTTATACACTTTAACAACTTTCTATTATTTAAACAAATTTACTGCAGAATGCAGGAGGTACTACAAGCAAAATAATCTCTTGAGTCTCTTTAAGAGACACAAAATAAAAAGCTTTTGCCCATCTATGCAGAATGAATTCCTTCTGCTTAACTGCTAGAGATACTGCCTCTTCTTTAGCAAGAATGTGCCACGGGTACGTTTTCTGGTAAAGATAAGGTGCGGGAGGTAGTGGTTAACAGCATACAAGTCGGAACTCACCTCGAGAAAGCCTTGGAGAAATTCTGGTATCATTCTGTCCTGGGTCCAAGTCCCCACGACCCGTCTGTATAGCCGTCAGTGACCATAAGTGCAGAGCTTGCATCCCTCTGCATGACATGCTTGGAAACAATTCCCCACACACCCATCCCCTTCTTTGATTACTCTCCATCTTGAGAAATATTTGTCTTTTATGGAAGTGAAAGATTTCTAAATTTGAACCTTGAGCTGGCTGATCTAGAACACACTGTGATGTTGTGAGCGGCAGCAGGAGTGTTGCTTCACATGAATCAATGCAGAGACAGATGAAATTCTATTGAACAGCTTGGACTTCAGTATGGTATTCTCTAGTCATTTACATCTGGTAACATAAGCAGCATGTTGGCACACTTCCTTTAAATAATTTTCTGAAGTTTTTGCATGAACTACTGGAAAATTCAACCACTGACCTATACCCTAGAAAAAGGTGCAGTGGTTGAGTTGGCTTTATACTAGTTCTGTTTTATGGCTTCTCCTTTAAATAACTGGCAAGTCAAGACTTAAAAGCGAGCAGAAATATGCAACAGAAACATAGGAAGACCAATAGCATCTGAGATAAAACAGTTGTGACAAGAATGAATAAACTGTGCATGACACCATGTAGTAGATGAAAACGTGTTTCAGTGATGCTGCAGCTGTTCTGGGCTGTGGCAGCTCCCACAGCAGCATATCACAAGACTCAGATTCCAGTACAGATCACTTAATATTAACAATACTTTTTCTTAGAACACAGACAAAAAAGCAGTGTGTTCACTTCTTAGTGACTTACAAGTCTTTTTGTAGAGTTTATCCGGAACTATGTAGTATTCTCCAGCTACAGGAAAACCTGAACACCCAGCTCTGGGGCCAGGTGAGAAGGGAAGATGTTTTCAGATTATTTGCAAGTACACGTGTATTGCTTTGCAGCTATGCCCATGTTATTCAAGATCAATACTTTTCTTGTGTGTGGTAGAAGCTGTGCCAGACAAAGGTATGGTAAAAAAGCTAAATCCCTAGCTCAGGAAGCAAACAAGCCACATTGTTAGAAGTCGCTGTGCCCAGAGGGCATCTATGCATTGCAGAAAACATTCACTTAATGGCAAAGGCTAGAAGGAGAACCCTGTAATTTGCTATATCCTGTCTGTTCTCTGTTTGACTGCCAGCCCTCTGTCTTTTTATTGCCCAAATAAGCAAGCTGTTTGTGCCTGCTTCTGCTATCTCACTGCCTTCATCTCAAATGCATGAAGACTGTCTGCACGGGGTATCTTGTACACAGTTAATGTTAGAGCAGTCAGACAGGGAACAAATTAACGACCCCTAGAGAGGCTGACAGAGAGCAGCAGCAAATAAAAAGTACCGTATTTTCCTGAGAGACTCACCTCTGTTTAGTCCTGATAGGAAAACATATTTCCTTAAACTCTACCTCACCTCATTTCTCTTTTCTGTGGGCTGTTTCCTCCTTTTTTTCTTTTCAGTCTAATTTTTTTTTTCTTTTTACATTTTTATCTTAGTTTCCTTCCTTTTAGCTTCATGTCAGCTGTGTTTCTTGTTTCCTCTTTATCTTCCTTCTGTTTAACCCTGTCCTCTGATGAATTATTTGCAAAGTCTGGGTAGGGAGTCCTGTGATCAAAGCACTGGGATTTTCTGGTGGGTACTGGATAATCACAGTCAGGACTGTAAAACAATTATAGTGCTCCAAACAGGAACACGGACATGTACATACAGTAATTGCCAGGCTCACTTTACAGCTGAGAAAGGATGCATTCCTTTAGGGAGCAAAGAGGAAAGGAAATACACAGTTTTCTTTTGTCTGGCCTTAGGTGACGTACATTTGAGAACCAGAAGGGGTATTTTTAGAGATGTTATTTGTGTTACAGTACTGCTTAAAGGACCCAGTAGGCATGGGGCACCTTTTTGCAAACAATGTACAAGGATAAAAGATGGCCTCTGCACTGAAAAGTCATTATGAAAAGGTAAATAAGGCAAGAATGAGTACAACAAATACTCCCAAGTACGGGCTGGGGCAGACAATGGAAACTGTAACAGAACATGTTTATACAAAAGCCCAGATGTGTATCAGAAGACCCTGCTGGCCTCCTGCCCAGCAGTTATCTCCTGGCACTTTCCCATAGGCAGTGCAAATAGTCATAAACATTTCGGTTTTCTTCAGGAACTTCATTTTTACATTAAAAAATTGTTTACTTATGTACTGGTTGTCTATAGATCATGGCACAGAGTTTCTTGNCTTTTTTTTTTTTTTAATGAGATGTAAATTTATGGGGTCGTTAGAAACAGCTAAACAAACCTGGAGCACACTAACTTCTAGAAGCTTAAGACACAAGCCTTTGAACTAATTTCAGAAGCTTGCTTTCTTCTTTAATTATGCTTACTGACCTAGGGAAGAAATGATAATTATTTTATAGTTTTCCACTTATTAATATTTTTTCTTCCTGTGATTCGTCTTTGCTGCCTGAAATTTGACTTTCAGAATATCATCTGCATAATTCAAAGAAACCCAAAGGTATTATCCTTGTTTCTATGGAGTTAGCCCTCACCAGATTTTGGATTTACATCCACATTTATGTGCTCTGTCCAGAAGTATGTGGGTAATGGGTAGTTAACCTGCTTTGCAAAATACCAACTGCAGGAGCTAAAATGCGAATTTGTGAAGGTAGCAATTAGTTTTCCTTTTATTCAGTACCACCCAAGTGGTGCCTAGCTCAGGAGGACATTCAAAATGTGTATATGATGTAGATAAACTTATTCAGGCAACATCCGAAGAGCAAATGAAGTTTGATACATAATAGATAGATACAACAAAGCCCACAAATAATGCATATATACTAATAGAGAGAGAACGCTAGAGTATATTTGTCCTAATTTTTCTAGTTTGTGCAAGTAGAGTAATAAAAGAGTAATAGATTTCTGTGCATATAAAATGCAGCTTACATGCATGATTTCTTTTTGGCCTTGGGCAGGAGGAGAAGTGGTACTGTCCAAGACTGCCAAGGCATTGGGCTTGTCTGCATGGAGGTAACAGGATGAGAATCCTAGGCCTCTCAGGTGGGGAAAATCCCTGGGAAGGCTGATCTAAGAGGGGGTGAGACTCAGGAAAGCTTAGGGAGGGAGAATATTGAAGTGAGAGAGGGGAAAAAAGGGAATTTACTTGAAAGAAATGAGCAAGCCAGAGCTTGCAAGTTGAACAAAGGAACCAGACCCACAAGGAAAAACTCAGGAGGAGGAGCTAGGAGTACAAAAACATATGTGAATGTCCAAAGCTGAAACAAGAAATCTACCAAGCCGCCCTTTTCATGTCTCTTTTCCTACTTGAAGGAGGTGGCAGGTTAGTGCAGTGTAGTGGCTTCGTGACTGCTGCCACACAAAGAGCTCCACCCAGCAAGAGCCTTTGTGTCTGTGCAAACCAGGTACTGCCAGTCTAAATGTCTGTATCGCCTCCTGATCTTGTCCCGGGTTAATAATTGTTTCCTCCTGTTTGAGATTTTAGAGTGCCCTTCTCTAGTGCCATCTTCTTCCTCAATCGTTTGTAAGAGTAAATAGTGAGCAATCTAAGTAACCAGAGCAATAAAAGTGATGTATGAGTTTGGCCATGGGTTTGGCTGTACCTCAGCAAACTCAGCCCAGACGTACAACAAAGTGTTTACATTGCAGCAGTGGAAAAAGTGCCGAAGAGTCCACTGTAACTCTAACAAGTTTCCTTTTAGACAGGAGCACAGGTCAGATTTCTTATTGCATGAGCTCCTCATGCTCTGTGTGGTTTACTGTTTTTCAAACCTTCCATGGCCCAATTCATCCCATGTAGGTTTCTGGTTTAGCATTTCCTTTAAATTTTTCTGCCTGAAAGTACTTTTCCTCCTTCATCAAAGCATGTGGTATACTGGGCCTGAGTGGAGCATTAAAAGATCCGGATCAGAAGAGTAACATTGGCATGGAATAGTGAGGAAATTTGTGATTGCAGATTTATGGCATCTGTAGCAATTAATACTAATTCAGAAGTATCTAAAAGTGGTTCCATAGAAAAATTGAAAGTCTAAACAGGTTTTTGTCAGAAAAATAGCAATAACAGAGCTTGAGGACAGCTTTGCTTTTAAAATTTCACTGCAGTAGTAGAAGTTTAGCAGATCACCCCCCAGATTTTCTCCTCTTTTAAAGGTGCAGTCATTAAGGATATTGACAGATTCCTTTTTTGAGTCCTTGTGCCAGCCAGTGACATTCCTGGGCTCCTCACCCCAACAGTCCTGTTGCTGAGTGGGTGCTGGGGGTTGCATCTGTGTGCAAAACCATCTAAAAGCTGCCTCAGGATCTCCAATACTTGCAGGAAATTCACTTGACTGCTGCTGAGGTTGGTGTGTAGCTTTGATGTGCCCTTGCAGTCGTGGTGGTACAGCATTCTGCCTCCTCTCCAAGATGTGACCTGCACTGGTGGATCATGTTTGTATGTCTGGTTTCTATTGGAGATGGGAGGTTCTCAGCTCCCACATCTCAGAAAAGAGCTGTGCAGGAGTTGTTCAGCAGTTTTGAGGGTGTGAAGGGCAATTCAAGGGCTGGATTTGCAACTCTAAGTGAGGATTCAGTGCCTGGATGCTCTAGAGGAGAGAGGCATGAATTTATGGGCAGAGCAGTTGCTTGCAGGCTTGCACTATAATTCTACTCCTTTGCCAGGATGGATATTTCAGATGTTTTTTCGATGAGTTCCAAGCTGGGGCTTCCACTTACTGTAAGCTGTGCATCGATAAAACTGAACTTGTTGCTTAAAGAGCCAAGGGGACTTTATGGAGTGTGTTACACCAGGAAGTGGTTCAGCAAAGACAAAATCCCTGAAACTTAGTGTGTCTATTAATTGTTAATTGATTTTGCTTTATTTTTCTTTTTTTTAATAGCTTTAAAAAAATGGTAAGTATCTGAAAACTTTAGAGAGGACACAGTACAGCCTTGGAGCTGTCTTCTTGGTTTCATCCTAAGAGAAGCTCAAATGAAAGACACTTTGCCTTTCCTTAGTCATGCAAAAATCCAAGCTCTCTTAGTGGGAGCAGATGGGAGACACCAGGATACCACATAAAGTAGGATCACAACAGCTTCTTCCATTTTTTTTCAGAAATACGGGAAAAGGAAGACAGGGGAATTATTTTGATGTATGTTCAGTAAGGTTTTTGGTTGATCTGGTGAAAGCATGGCCTGTTTCTTGCCCTTGCCTGTGTAACAGTGTGTTTGTTGTGGTGCTGCGTTTTGCTCTAGTGGGGATCAGTTCTCTAGTTTTAGCTGTGGAATATTCCTAAACAATAGCTATTTTGAAGACAGCTTCTCTGGCATTATTTCCTAAGTGTCCTGCGTAACTCCTTGAGTTAAGCATTCCCTGCAGTCAATTCTTTGGAGGCAATGTGTAAACTATCAGAATTTGCTCATGCCTAAAGACATATCTAGAAACAATGACACAAAATGGAACAGCCCCACTATGGGGGGAGCCTCAGCTTTTTAAAGAAGTGTGACTTCAGACTTCATGCCAATTCTTTGTTTGCTTGTAAACAAACCTCTGAATAAGATTTGTCAATGTTATATGAAAAATATGTCAGGAAGCAAAGAACATCCATGTGTGAGCCTATTTAATGGTATTCGTTGGAAAGTGTCATACCCTGGGAGATAAAAACCAGGATTTCACAGAATACTCTTGAGTTGGAAGGGGCATACAAGGATTATCAAGTCCAGCTCTTATGCAAATGGCTCATACAAGGATCAAACCCACAACCTTGGTGTTATTAGCATCATGTTATATCTAAGAGTAATCCAGGTAGGTAAGTTATGTTACAACCCCACTGATTATTCTCCTCCTTTCCCCACCTTGAGGGCTCACTGCATGCACTGCACACAGTGGGAGTTCCTGGCAATTGGTATGATATTTGCCTGCACATTGATCCGTTTCTTAACTGCTTTCTCACTCACAGAATGTGAATGGTATCAAGTACCACGCCAAGAATGGCCACAGAACGCAAATCCGCGTACGCAAACCATTCAAATGTCGCTGTGGAAAGAGTTACAAGACAGCTCAGGGCCTGCGGCACCACACAATCAATTTCCACCCTCCCGTGTCTGCTGAGATTATCAGGAAGATGCAGCAATAACATGCTGGTCACAAATGTGCCAAGAAATCCTCACCAGCAGTTGCTGATTTTGAGAACAGCCACCTTTTTCAGGGGAAGCATTCAGCAGCCCTTTAAAAAAAATTAAATGCATGCTTTAAAATTTTCTGTAATTTTGGAATGATGTATCTTTGTAGAGTTAATGATTTTGTACATTTGCACATGTTATCATCATACCCATTTTCATTACTTTGAGATAAGGTGCTATAAAAGCTATAGGTTCTTCAGAACATTTTTCTCCAAAAAAAATAAAGACCTAGGGGGACGTTGCATATTTAGTTGTACCGACGTGTTGAACAGGAGTGCAAGGAGGAGAGCTTGGCACTGACATCGTTTCAAGATTGTAATGTGATGAAGACTTTTGATGCATCTGTCAATGTGTGTGCAAAACCAAAACAGTACCACCCTCGTCAAACTATAGTTAACATGCCTTACATAACGGAGTTATCAGTGGAGTAGCAAGTCTTTTAGGTAATGGAAATATAAATAAGAAAGAATGTTTAACATAATATGCTAAAAATATTTTCATACTTAAATAACATACATAAAAAGGTGTGCTTGCTGTATTTTATATTATCTTGCAAATCTTTTTTTTTTTCCTCCTTCTTGAAATGCTGAAAATCTTGCCATTCGAACTAGTAAACAATCACTTTAGTGTTAGCAATTACTTTTTTTTTCTCTGTACAAGGTATCATATTATGTTCATGCCCATCAATCTTTTGAGGACCAATATCCCAGTCCAACTAAATATCTACCCCTGAACTATCTGTTAGAAAGACACTTGGAAATACTTAAGTGCAAATTTATGTGTGTGTGAGAAACAATTATCTTCATCTCAGATGAAGTTTTGAAGCACTTTGTAGTTCTCTATTGCCAACAGATTTAATGTTTTATGTGTTGCCAATTCTTGCAACTACTGTACAAGCATGTGCCTGTGGTTGCAAATAAAAATGAGAAATTCTGCACATGGTTTAAGGAGGTCCATTAGTTGTGCTAAGGGAGTTCTATTGCCTCTCCCTCACATTCACATTGTGTTTTGAGATTTTCTTTGTGCATCTTTTGCTTCTCATTGTAGGTCACTACATTCCATTTGGATGTGTCTGTTTAGCTTTACAATTAATTTTGCTGAAATATGACATATGAGCCTTACTGAAGATTAAGTGCTTCTTGCAGCAGGTGGTCAGAGACTGACTTAAAAGCCAACATGAGAGCGCTTCGTGTCTGGACCATACCTGAACATTTGTTGCTTGCCATCCTGCCTTGAGCATTCTTCTCTCACAAGTGCTATTCCTGGAGTTCAGCTGGCTGGGAGCAGGGGTGGGCCCCTTCCACCTGCCCTGGCCTGAAAAACTTCTTTGCCTGGCAAGGGTAGAAGGAACTCGCGGTGTTAACACAGTCATAGCCTTGGCTTAGTTTGTATTCTCTTAAGTGCAAAAGAAAGCTCACACAGAAGATGAGTGAGCTTTCCTTATTTTTTTTTCCCAAAGCTTTAAAGGAAAACTTTGTAAGGATGACAATTACCTATTCTCCAGCAGAGTAGAAGTCTCATTAAAACACTTCAGAATCATCCTAATGAACAAGCATATAGAACAGCCCAAGCGAACTGAAACATCACTCTCAGATCTCAGAGAGGTGACCGTGACAGCAGTGCTGTCAGCTGGGTTTAAAGGATGATCCAGACATGAGAGTTACTAGCACATCCAAGGCCCCAGGCGGCCACTTCCCACCTTCTGCAGCTTTGGCAACAGATCTGGCCAACAAACACATTTGGGCTCTGCTCCTAGTGCAAGAACTACAGGCTGGGCGAGTTCGTTCAACAGCTAAACAGTTGTAAAACGTCATTGTTGCATGTAAATTCCTTTCAACTATAAAAATGAAATTCCAGTTTCTATTTACCTATTCATTGTGACAGTATTATTAAACAGGTAAAGATGGGACTATTTTGTTATACTGTGTATAGTGAATGTATTGTACTGTGTCTGTGAAAAGTGTGCTTTAAATTATATTTTCATATGTTTTGTTGGGGACAAAGTACTTTAAGTTTGAAAGTGACAGAGGTTTGTTTTAGAACTGAAGGCAACTTAAAGAATTCCTGTCAGGAAAGCTGCTTATAAATGTAAATCATATCACATTTAAAATAAACTGCCTCTGACCTAAGAGGACTGCTCTTTCCTCATTCCTAACAAGAAGACCTAAGTTCTTGGGCTGTGTCTAGTCTTTTATTTGTTTATTTTACTTTGGTTTCATCAAACTCTTAGAGCTTGTTCTAACTGTTTTCATGTGCTGTTGAGTTACAGTAAAAAAAAAAAATTTGACAGAATGCTCTTTCAGTACTCCCATGCTTTACATCAAGCCACCTCTTGACCTGAAGCTCACAGTTACAGACACGAGCGCTGGGGAGTAGCTGCTGCCCAGAACACAGCAATTTATCCACGTCCTGCATTTAACAGGATATTGCACATGTCCGTGAGAGAACTGCAGACAACAGAAGCTACTCCCAGCCTTACACCCTGAGTCTCCCTCTCAAGCAAAGAACATAAATAGATATGAGAGGCAACCTTGTCTTTGTCATACAAAGCTGAATCATCATTTACTCTAGGTAAAATCTACACATTTCAAAAGGAGCAGCAGGAAAAAAACCCAAAACCAACAGTGACTCCATGAATAATTCTGCTTTTAATGTAACAAGACTACTGTACAACAAGTGGAAAGCAAATTTACTTAATACAGTTAAAGTAAATATAAAATGTTTAGATATACACACCTGTTTTTACTTACTGGAAAGAAATACATAAAGTTAAAACACAGAAGGTTTTTAAAAGCCCTAAGCCAAAAGGAACACAGTCCACTGTAGTGAAAACAGAACAATATTTTCTACTTAATGAAACTGCAACATAATAGCAATTTTTTTAAACAATTACTTTTAGGCATTTAAGCACAGCAGTTTCTTTCAACTCAAACCCACTGCCTTAAAGTAGAACGTACCTCATTTAACGTTATCCCTTAAGGCAAACATTCTATATGTAAAGCTGAAGTATTTGCCATTCCTTTTGTTGCAAGCCTGGAATCTCACAGTACATGCATCTACATCTCAGAAGTGTACTAGAAAACTATATTTTCATAGGGTAAGTAATTTAACTTTCCAATTTAAGTGTTACTCAGAGAAAAACTACACAGATTTGCTAGGAGAAACACCTGTTTATTACATTTTTAATCTTACCTCAGTTATCAAGGTTAAGAGAAAGCACAGGTGTTTGGGTGAACTTTTTTTTAATGTAGCTGAAGAGCACTGTGAAGCCAGTCTCATGTTTTATAAGTCATTCCTATGCCCTTAGAAATTCCACTAATTAGGGGAAGAAATTCCACTAAGAAGGGGAATAAATAGCTACATACACAACAAGGTGGAAGTTTGTGGGTTTCTTTAGTACAATATTAGGCAGAGAGAGAAATATAACCCCATAGCAGCTTACAGCCACGACTTGCCATAGCTCCCATTAGAGCACATGAGCTTTTAATGAGAAGTCTGCACTGTTACAGAAAGCTGCACTGGTGGTGTTCCATAGGTGGACTACTCAAAGTGGTGATTCTTTTTTAAGCTACACTGCAAAACCAAGTACTTAATCAAAATTTAATACATTCTGATCAAAGTGTGTCTGAACGTGCCTCTCAAACCCCTGCTGGTCGTAGTCGGGTGGGAACTGCTCACTGCACATGGGACACACCTTCCAGTGGCTCTCAACGTGCTCCTCAAACTTGCTCTGATCGTAGTTCGGTGGAAACATCACGTCACAGAGAGGGCATTTCTTGTGCACATCAAAGCTTCACAAGGAGGGAGAGAGAAAGAGAAAAGGAAACAGTTAATTAATCTGTTATTGAAAACAAAAAGGAGGATCCTGTTGCCACACCAACATTAAGAGCTTTACTACCAACTTAAATTCGAGTAGACTTTGTACTGAAGAATCAAACAGTTAATTTGAATGTTTTTCTGAAAGCATTCAATACAGTTAGTGGTTTTACACAGGAATTCCAAAATAACCTGGCATTTTAAAAGCAACATAATTTTGACATCATTCCAGCTACCACCGAATACAAATCTATTGAATGCCTTAATGGCCGAACAGTTTCATGGGAAACCACTCTCTCTGCTCATAAATGCTTGCTCTTAGCAAACATAACACTTTATAAAAGCTCTAAACTTAGGTTCACAATTAGGTTGGCAAGAGAGGGGAAAAAACAAAAGTTATTCTTTCATTTACTAAAAAAACTGTACAAATTCCATCAAAGTAAGGTATAGCAAGAACAGCCTGCTCAGTCTCACAGCATATTCTCTGCCAGTTAATTGTAAACCAAACATTCATTGAAAATGCTTGGTAATTTTTCACCTCCACCCCGCACCCTTGAGTAAAAAAAAAGAAAAGAAGTTTCTACAGAAACTTTTCCATGCCCTTAAAAACCAATAAAAGATAACATCTACCTGGAATCAAAGCAGAAACCTGTGCCACGCTCACGCAAGAGAAGACTTGGAGGATCAGGAGCAGAAGGTACAGTGTTGTCATCATCCTATTGAAAAAATAAAGCATGTATTTTAAACAATTACTCCTATAAATACCTTTTTTTCTCTCCTCCATGTGCATTTTTGTTATCAAGTATAAACGCAGAAGTAATTTACCCTCACTTTCTAATCTCTGCAGCACAAGTTTTACTTTCAGGCATCTTGGCTCTATTCTGCAATTCCATGAAGCAGCACAAAACCAACTCATTTCAAGGTGGGAATACAGGTACATTCAATCAAGATTTCTGGAACTCCCAACTCCAAGATAATTTTCCTTTTCATCTCAAAGATGTCTTAAATGCAAGAGTTAGGAAATACTTAGCTGATCTACAAAAATGGACGTATAAATGACCACAAAGAACAGCATATGTGCTGTATGTTTTATACAGGTAAGTAATATGCAAACACAAACATATTCCATTCCTAGGCTAACCTACTTGATCCTCATGATGAGTTAATGTAAACAGGGCAGGATGGGAAAATTCCCTCAATATTTTTCTTCTCCTGACAACACCAGTTTATTTTCAACCATTTAACATTTTCATTAAGCAGGCAGTGGGGCCTTCTCTGACAGATGCTAGCAACAGACATATCTTCCAGTCTAACTTTCTTGCTTTGCACCTGAAGTGAAAAGGGCATACAAATTTTAAAACATTAACTGTTCCTTCTGTGAGGAAAGGGAGACATGGTCTTAATCGGGTGCCATGAAGCCCTACTTCCACGCTGATTGGCAGCTCATTAATATGCAAACTTGCCCCACACCCTTACACATCCCCTGGCACTCCAGTGCTGTTCTGGCACTGCCCTGCTGGGTGTCGGTGTTTGTATCGGTGCTTCCCTGTGCCCATGGCCACCCCACACTGGGAAAAAACCCTTTTCCACTCAGCTGGGGACACGGGTGTGGGGGAGCCGCCCGCGGCACTGTCCCAGTAGCTCTCTGAGTGGGTAGATGTGGTCTCCCCGTACTCGGGGTAGACAAGTATGTCTTGAGAGACCCATTCAAGAAAGTCTCTGACAGCGCATTTAACGTGAGAGTGTGTAAATCTTTCATAACTGCACGCAGCCTCCTCACTCAGAGCCAAACTGAGGGGAGCGGGGCGGGCGGCACTCAAGCAGAGGTGCTGCGGGAGCAGTGTGCGCCTGGCTCGGCTCTGCCCCACCACTGCGGCACGGGCTGGCTGCCCTGAGCTGATCCGAGCTGTAGCAAGGGCCAGACAAGCCAAGCCGAGCCACAGCCTTGAGCTGAGCCGCGGCGCACACCGGCCATGCAGGCACCTGCGGTGGGGGAAAT
>WEKX01009352.1:75465-128894 GCA_013390025.1 Pitta sordida | reverse complement strand
GAAATTGGCATATTCATGACTGCCTAATGGAATATTCATGCGTGTCAGGTCACACATGCGCAGTTGCAAAAAGGGGCCTCCTTCATCATTAAAAAATCACGCCGCTAAGATGTGAAGCCGCAATACGGGGGGTGCGAAGTGGAACAGGACCAACTGTAGCGCCAAAAGCATGACATATTTGCTGAATACCAGACTGAAGAAATTACGACTTAACTGAGAAAATTCATGTACATCTTCCATCAAAAACACAGTTCCACTACAAACACTGGAGAAATTAACATTTAAGTCNGGGACACGGGTGTGGGGGAGCCGCCCGCGGCACTGTCCCAGTAGCTCTCTGAGTGGGTAGATGTGGTCTCCCCGTACTCGGGGTAGACAAGTATGTCTTGAGAGACCCATTCAAGAAAGTCTCTGACAGCGCATTTNAGATAAAATTGTTTACATCTTCTGTCCATCCTTTCAGCTTCTGGCAAGTACAACACCCTAGCACATACAAATAAAACATTCCTCCTTGTTCCCTTTTGACAAACTGATTTGAAAAATAGTATGACGCTTTCCTCTACGCAGGCACACCTGCACTGTCCTACACAACTGCCCTGCAGGCACTTACCTTTAACAAAAGGCAAGCACACATCAATGTAACATTTAAGTTTGGAATATCCTAAGGCTACAGCTGTCTCGTGACCCAGTTCAATTAATTGTAAAAATCATACTGTGTGTTCCTTATGGCAGATTCTGACCCGGGCACCGTGTAAGAATGACAATATTATGTACGTACTGATATTACCCTGTTAAGATACAGTCTGTCTCTTCAGTGCACGTTTTCTCTTGGCCATTTTATAAAAATCAGTTCTTAACCTTTTGTGATGCCTAACCCAAACAAGAAGAATGCAAATGTCTCCGCATGTAGCCCACTCACAGCGCATGTTACAGAGATTACTGTGTAACCAAGGAATGGTCATACAAGAACAATGAGAACTTTATCTTAGTCTAAGAGTATCTTCCAGCTATTCTAATTACAAGTTACAGTAAACAGTATACAGAGCTAAAAACTCTCATGCAATGCCCTCAGTAACTTGGAACCCCTGGAAAACAGAAAAGGTCCCACTGTACTAGACTCCAGCAGCTGCCTATTTCTGCCATTTCAGATGGACAAACTTCCTAAGTTTTCCATGTAAAATGGAGAACTCTATGGAGGGAGGACATACCAACTCATCTTGATTTACAGTCACTTAGTGCCCAGTTTCATCCAGCTGGTATAAACAACAACCCATTCTTTAGTCTCACAAACGATGCTTTTCTGGTTTAAACACCAGTCAGACACTCTCCCTGTAAAAACAAATCGTAGCCTCAAGGCTCAAAAGCCAAAGTGAGGAGGTTAGTTGAACGTGCTTTACAGGAAGAGTTTGACAATTGCTGAGATATTAGGCCTCAGTGGCTCTGACTATTTTAAGCATAGGTCATCCAAGTTATTTAGATGGAGGTCCACACTCCCTATTTTGAGAAAAAAGCAGTTTAATCTGATTTTTATGTAGACCCAGAGTCACCTTTCATGCAGTCCAGACTGATGACATGACTGCACATCCTTGGTCCAAGACCTTTATAGTGCCCTGCAGTGATGTAACACAGTCGATACATGGTCTCAGCTCCTTACTAAAAAGAGATTGATACCATGTACCCACAGGACAGAATGTTGGTTATGTAGCTTAAGTACCAGGCCTTCTGAACTCAGAAGTCTGGATAATTAGGTTAACAAATTATAAAGGATGCCTTTAACATCACAGCTTCACAATTATCACTGGAATGTACCTCTGACTCTTTAAAATTTGCCATAATTCGTTCCACAGATTAAATGAATCAAAGATAAATACAGTATTATGCACTAAAGCATGTTAAAGAAAGAGGTTTGCCCTAAAAGAGGAAGAAGGGAAAGCCAGACATCAGCTGTCAAAAATAAGTGTAACTCACCTAGTTTTACTGAAACAAACCAATTTTGTCTCAAGTACTACCTTCATAATTACAATTGTAAGCAGTTCCAGGATTGCCAAACAGAAATTAAAAAGCTGTGTGACACAGTATCAAACTACAGACTTGAACAATCCCCATCCTTAAGTTCCACAGATCATTTCAACAAGCAGCAGTAAGAAACTAATGACCATCTTAGTTAGGCCTTAAACAACTGAACAGACACAGCACTGACGTGTGATGTGGGTACACTGGGAAGAAGAGGACATACATTTTCTTTCTGTGATTCGGTTCTGCTGTGGGGAGTGAAATCAATCTCACTCCTTCAGGCCCCTCAACCTCACTGCAAGCAGCCTGGTCTCCCACAGGAACCTGGATACCAACTGCTCCTTTTATGTCACACCTATAGAAAATACAGCAACTGGCTGCCAGGGTCAGATCAGGCTAATAATGCATAGTGGGTTTTTTGCTAGAAGAAAGACCATTTTAGAGTCACGCAAAAAATATCTTGACCTAGTTCTCAGTTGCCAAGAGTTACACTCTCCATCCCCCACAAATTTACTGTGACTAACAGCATTGTTTAGTACTCTCAGGATAGTTATTCTGGGCTTGCTGCCAACTGTAATCAGGACTACATTTCTAAAACTCACACTTTCATATTAAAAATATATAAATATGTTTTGTTTATGGATCTCTCCTGTACTGCTAGAAATTCTTTCCTCCAAATGATTACATTTTGGTCAATTACAGGAGCATGACCAAATGGAAAACTAGTGCTGAGCAGATGACGGCAAGAACTTGTGGCAAATCAGCTACTCTGGACAAAATCACCACAGTGTGCATGCTCATCTGGCATGATTAACACACAACAGCTTCTCCCTCTTAGAAATCACTTTAACTGGTCTAGGAACACCAAAGGCCAAAGCTATGAGAATTCCGGAAAGTTTTTAAGTCATACAGAACTGATGTTCATATATGTCAACCAAACACATAGAAGTGCCCGTTCCTAAGGAACAAAGTTTTGGGAGAAACAAAATTGCACCACAGCAGCGCAAAAATTGTGATAGACTCTTCCACTTTGTGTCCCCCATATTGCAGCTTCACATCTTAGCAGCATAATTTTTCAGCGTTTAAGGAGGCCCCTTTTCGCAACTGCACATGCGTGACCTGGCACACATGAATATTCAATTAGGAAGTCATGAATATTCAAATCAACCTGCACAGCCACCGTGGCAGCTCGGCCGCTTGCCCCGTCCTGCAGTGGCTCGGCTCTAGCAGAGCAGGGGCAGGCACGTGTCACTCCCGCAGAGGCTCAGCTCTGCTCGAGTGTGAGCCACACGCATTCCGAGCAAGGAGGCTGCGTGCAGTTGTGAAAGACTTACACACTCTCAGGTTAGATGTGTTGTCCTAGACAAATACCAACACACAGCAGGGCAGTGCTGAAACAGCGCCAGAGCACCTGGGGGTGGTGTGAGGGTGCAGGGCAAATTTGCATATTAATGAGCTGGCATTCTATGCGGACAGAGGGCTACATGGGTAGGGGGCAAGACTCACGATACCATAGTATTGGAGGGTCGACTGTATTACTTTAAGACATCAAGAGTATTGTAGTTACTTCCATCTCTTTGTAGCTCAAAAGATCTATCATATTAGATAAATAAAGTAGACACGTTCATTATCATAGGTAATCTACTACTGAAACAGCCATGAAGTGGTGGAAGTGACTACAACACCCTTAACGTCTTAAACTAATATAATATGTAGTAATAGGAATGTAGAGACCAGGATAGCAGAAGTCCATACAATGGTGGTATTTTAAACAAAGAAGCAAGACTACCAATGTTATTCTTCTGGGAGGTAATCTTCCTCCAGCAAAAAGCTCTACATCCTGCTGGTTGAAAAATGCAGAGGACTACATCTTTACCATTTCTTGGACAGTTTCTTAAAATAAATGATTAATATCTTCATACTTATTATTTTATACTTGCTGTTTCTTCTTGCACAACCAGCAGTCTCTTCTTTACATTGAATCACCTACATATGTGGAAGATTTTCCTGGTTATTTCTTTACATCCTGCCTTACAAGTGTTTTATCTTTGGCATATTACTAAGTCTTCCTAGATAAAGACTCCTGCAACTTCTCATTTCCAGATAAATTTGTATACTATGCATACAGTCTATTTGGGTTAGGAGCAAGTAACATTCTCGATTTCAAGTAAAAAATATAGATATGAATTATTTGATTTAAAGGCACCTTTTCTCAAGCTGAACTTTATTTAAGCCTGTTATATTCCACCTCATTACAAAAATCCAAGTTGTGTCTGCAAACGAGCACAAGAATCTAGCACTGTTTCTCTTGGGTTTGCAAGAGGGCAAAGCACATAGATCAGAGAGAACACTCTGCTAATTAAACTGCAGTAGATGACTAAAGAAGAGAAGAGCTTGTCAGATGTAATAGCTACGTCAAAAATGATCAGATTAAATATGCAAAATGTGAAGGTGGGGAACAGCATTAGACACACATTCTAGATCTTAAACAGGCTGCAAAAGTTCTGACAGTTTCTCTAATTATTCACAGTAATGGACATTGGGAGCAAAAGGTAGGAGGGAGAAATACATTTTTCTCCATTACAGGTGCTGAGCACCAGGGCTAAAATCATGCCTGTCTGAACACTGATCAGTTTCTGCAAAGGTTAATAGCAATTAAATGTGGCAAACTAGACTAAATGAGAAACAGGTCATGATACCACTGTACTTGCAAAGAGCACAATACTTTGCAGAAAGGTATTTCTTGTTTAATATTTTTGAAGGTGCAAAAGTACTTGGAATAAGAAAGACTATTAGGTCTCCCCCTGTTCAAATGAAGACAAAGTCCAGCTTATTACAGAAGCCAATTTTTATAGCAGAATCCGCAAGTTAACTGCACTAAAAAGCCAACCAGTTTCCACTTAAAACATAGAAAGCCCTACAAAAGAAATTAGTAAAAATGTATCATTTCCAGTTTAATCAGCTTTAGATAACAGGCAATTAGCTCTTCCAAAGGCATGTCCAATGCCAATAAGCATTCAAGATGAAAATTAATAGATGCAGATTTGCAGAAGACAGAACAAAAGATCAATACATTAGAATAAAGTATCTCATAGGATACCAATTAACATTCAGCATTTAACTGAAAATACTGGTATGTGAATCGTTTACATTTTTATTTGTTCTGTTACCACTTATTTCCTACATTCATATTACATGCTGTGGCTACATTTTGAGCTCTGATTCAATGGAGAGAAAAATCAAGAGTTGAGATTACTTGGACTTTCCTACTTTAGTACTTAAAAAGATTAAGAAGCTACTGTCCTAATACCAAAACAAGCTGTCAGCAACTCAAGAGAACAAGTATATTACAGTGAATCCCCGCTGCATCGCGACTTCTCCTTTACGATCCCGCCCATTTGCGAAGCAATTTTTTCGCAGTCCGGCTTCCAGGGTCCGCGAGGATCCCCAGAGCACACATGCGCTGTGCCTCTGCTTTGCCAAGGGGTGGTGGTGGCTCTCCCTGTGAAGCGGGACGGGCCCGCCCCCCGGGGAGGGCATGCAGGGAGGGCACGCAGTTTCTCCGGGTAAGCCTGGCGTTTAGCGGCTCGCGGCAGCCACGGCAGGCCGGCAGCCTGGCCCTGCAGCAGCCCTGGGACCCAAGATGCCATGCTGGGACGCCGTGGGCACGCACATCGGGGTCAGGGTGGGGGAGCTGCGGCACGCGGTTTGTGCTGTGGAGCGCAGCCACAGCAGCCTGGTCTCCTGAGTCAGAGGGGGCTCAGAAATGGTTCCCTTTGCTCCCCTGTGTTGACAGTCTGAGGGGAGAAGCAAAAAATTGTGCGGAGTGCTCCAGACTGCTGGGGGGGGGGTAGAGCAATGGGCTTGCCCTGCATGCATATTAACGACCTGCACTTGTTTGCGAGTTTGGCTTTCTGCGAGACCCCTGGCCTGTTCCCTTCCTCACGAACAAGGGGGCATAACTCTATCAGCAATAGATGTGAAGAGTTTTCTCCTCCAAAGCAAGCAAAATTCACCCAAAACGTTTTTTCAGGGAAAGGAAAAGTCAATTACAGATTTACATAACAAGAAATTAGGCTTAACAGATACTGAAAGCCTATGTGAAACTCTTGATAACTCATTAGGAAACCTATCAAGGAAAAAAATAATTTAAAAAGTAACTTGCATTGCTGTCCTCAGGATCTTCTAAACCATCCGGTCGACTAAGATTGCGTGAGGGCTGGCTACACACTACTTCATCTTCTAGCTCCCAAAAGGAAGTTCTGACAGGTGGTCTTTGGATCTCATCAGGATTAAAAGCACCATCTGCTCCATCTGAAGAAAAATCAATTAGGGCATCTTTGTTCAACCTTACCTTTAAAAATCAAGAGTTAAACATATGTTTTATTTTAGATAATGTAAAACAATAGGAGACAAATCACCTTTTTCCAAAGGTGTTTAAAATTGTTTATCTTATTGATTCTCATTAGCAAAATAAAGGCACTTGACTGATGTTCATCAATCAGTAAAGGCCCTCTAAAACAGTCTAAAGACTGTTGGTACTTAACTCCCATTAAATGAGGCACTGCTTTTGAAACAGCTAGGGAGGAATTATATTAGGGGTCGGTGGGTGAAATTCACTTACCTCTTCTTTCCTGAATTGCATAAGGGTTTCCATATTGCAATACTGGTAGTCTACTTGGCACTGCAGGAACTGGTCCATTTTCCTCTGAATATGGGTTGCGAAAATGTAATGCCTGCTGTGAAATCTGTCCTTCCATCATCCTTCCAGCTTGATCTCCTGGTGCCCTGCCAAGTTCCTAAATAATGCAAAGTTTAAAACGTAATTAAACTATAGAGTCTTAGCAAAATTTGAAATGTTTACTAAATACGGGGTTTTTTAAAAAAATCTGCTTTGATTCTTCTTTAAAATGTAAATATCTATACATTTAGTAGACAAAATTCCAAGCTTTTATAAGCTCCAAACATTATTATTATTACAGTTGTTCTTCTCATGTGTAGTGTTTAAAACAACTCTCCAGCTAAATTAGACTCATCAAAACTCAGACTTTAATTTCCTTTCTTTTGAACTAGAAAAATATGAGAGATGTATTAAAAACTGCACCCTTTGTTAAAAAAATGATTGATTGCATATCAACTACTTGCAATCTAGAATTTTACAGAACATTATCTAGCTTAATCTAAAAGTTTACTTCAGTTTCAGTTACTTCCTGGGTTTACTAAGTATCTATTCCTACTGGAATTTTAAAATAGTCAAAGTTTTAAAGAACAATCCTAACTTTTGCGCAGTATCATGTAATACTATCTGAATATAATAAAGACATTTCATTATTTCACTTTTCAGTAAAACCTAGCTTTGATTAATTGCCATATAATATTCCACAGATAATTCAACACTACCATCAATATTTTAGAATGTCTGACAATACCTTCTGACTGGTAAAGAGCTCCAAATGTGATGTCAGTTCCTTTATTCGTCTCTCTTTTTCTGCCACCTGAATCTGTGTGAAAAGAAGTTTAAGATTCCTGTATCAGTGGACAGAAACTCTTCCACTATTAGTAAATGCATATTGTATTGTGAAAACACAGTTTCCTGATTAAGTTCGTCTTTAGATGGAAATAGTTTTGTCTGCCACAGTAACATGCAACATCCACTGCTACCACAGGTCAAACGCAACTACTTTCACAAGGTTTATCAGCTGGATAACAACAGTGCATCAGCAGCCTTTTCTTGCAAGTTTCCAGAAAAAAAAGTTCTGTTACATACGAGGAGTAGTACCAGTGACACTAATTGCAGGAGGGACACCACTGCCCAGAAGAAGATGGTTTGCGAGCCTTATCTCATTGTTTCTAAAAATTCTGTTAGCATTTCAGTGATTTACTTCATATCTCTCCATCTCTTACGTCCCGTCATAGAACTGAGAGAGCCAAAACTTTCTCCTACCTCAGAGACTCTGGATTTGTTTCATAAACATCTACCTTGTGCCTCTCTGGGAGGAAATGCAATGGACATACTACAGAATTCTTCCTTGCTTCAAAACGATGATTTGTATTTCTCTACAAAAGGACTGATTTGTATTCTGGTTACTTTGAACACTGTCTCTCCCTTTGTTTTTCTAACATCCGAGATCAGTGCTCTGCATAATTACATCTGATTTTTTTTTTTTAATTCTGAAATTCCCTCTCCTAGCTCAGGTCAACAGAGCAAAATCTCCTCACGGGGAAGAAAAGCTCATTTTTCCTCCACCTCCTGCAAAATAACAAGTTTTTAATTGCAGTCAAAATGCTTTCAAATTGTGGAACCAAGTATTTATTATGCCTGCTGTTGAGAAGTTAAACCTGTTTCAAGTTAAATTATGCACACCAACTGATCACCGCTAATTAGTAAAAGAAAATTAATTGGGAAGAGTCACTCATTTTATAAAACTGAAATTAGAGTTTCAGAAAGTGCCAGAAAATTATGACCTACAGAGTGCTGAAATAAACTGTAGAATTATTCAACATTTTGTAAAGAAAAAGTGCTGTAATATTTAATGAAAAGGGGGGTTTAGTAGAACCAAATAGTCCCTGTTCAGTTTCATCACTGTTCATCACAAAGGGCAAAAACAGTCAGAGTTGGCTGTCAACTGCACTATCAGCATCAGACTGAGAACCAGCATAAAAGATGGTCTTAAAGACATTTTTTTCCCCTCATCTCATCCCTATTGACCTAAAATGCTAATTCAACATAAGCATTACTACTACCACATAACCTCAAAGATTAAAGCCCTGTTGTATGCTAAAGTTACCTCTTACGATTGACTTTCTGGTGAATATGTCACATCACTCTACCAAGACTACAGCCAAAATCCTCCAAATTAAATTATCTCATGATGATTTTTAAAAACAATGTATCACTCATCTTACATCTCTTACTATGGTGGTAATGCAATATGAAGACATTAATCAATACTCCTGTTAGCATTACAGTAAGGAGCAGGAAATTTGAACTCTTGCCCTTTTTTTCCCATAATACAAGATTAATGTCATTTAGAGGTTTGTCTAAATCCACAGTATTAAAAGTCTGGTAGCCATTTGATAGTATACTTAGCAGATCCCTCTTACTTTTAAAGAAGGATTACAAGACTCTGTTGTTTCTCTAAGTGCAAACCAGAATTTCTATTTACAGTGAAAATACATTTAGTGTGGTTTCCCCATTAAAATTCTTCATTACTTGAAATATCAGAAATCAGCAGCCATGTTAAGAACAGGAAACCATTCATTGTCATAAACAAAATCTGTAACTTACTTTATACTGATCTTCCATTACTGCCAGGTGCAATTTTATACCTTCATTGATTTTCACTTGTTCTTTCCACTTCAGCTCCAGTTTAGCCAGTTCATCAGCATAAACACTGCATTTCATCTTCTCATCCTAAAGTAGTTTATATCATGGCATGAAATACTTACAGTTTTAACAGATTTCCCCTTCCCACCTCCAACAATGTCACTGTGTTAACTCTGTGTTTAGAATGACACCATCTACAAATGGCTTCTCCAAGAAATCAAGCCTGATTCAAGACTTTGAAGAGGTCAGGACCACTGAACACTGTATAAATGATGTTCAATACATATTTTTCCCTTGACTTTTCAACAAGCTGATATTCCTCTTTAGCTTCACAGTTTCGAGTTTCTTTGTACCCTAATACTACTATCATGATTATTCTTTCAAGTATCTTACTTCAATACAAAACCTTTCTCCATCAACTTTTACAACCTAAGTATCTTCATCCAGAAGGTCAAAGGCAAAGCCTTCCTCAAACTGTGGAAGAAATAGCCAGCAAAAACCAATGCAGGCTCTTCATGGACAACTTTATGAGCAGAATTACAGGACAGTTATTACATCCAAGAAAACTTATTACAATAGGATAATATCACTGTGATAAACAAAATAAACAGGATGTAAAGACATAGCACCCAGAAAGCATTTCTTACACTACTGTCAACTTTTCACCAGAATCACTACTGCAATACTCCACTATCATATATACATCCAAATTGGTTAAACTAAAATCAAGTTAACACTGACACATACTGATATTTGAAGAGCGTTTTAATTGTGGCTACAGCACTACCAGTGGCAACTTGGGTCCTGACAACCAAATAAATCCCTTTATGTATGACTGAGCCCAAGCTAGGTGGCAACACTGACTCAAGATGTCAGATCACTGTAAAAGCCACGACAGTGAGACATGGAGAAGTTACTATGCATGGACATCAGATCAGATCAACCCTGCTATACTTGTCCCCAAATATCAGCTGGCTTACAGCAACATGCTGTATTTGATTTATAAATCAATTACACTTAATGCAAGAAGAAAAAGCATTCAAAACCTTAAGCATACCTGTTTTGCTCATTTGTTTTACTGCGTCTGGGCTTTCCTGAGGGGTTCTTGTCTGGACTCTCTAACACCACAGGTAGTCCAGAGCTGACTTATTAAAAATGTGTTTCCTAATGTTAAGATTTTTACCATAATTACAGTACATCACACAAACAAGGAAGGCAACTCAGCTGGGTAGGCTTGTGGTTTTAAGACTTAGCACCTACACTATGTTCAGATTTCTGAAGCAGCTGTTTACTTACTGCCAGCATTTGCTTGCATTTCTTATACTTCTCTGCTCTCTCAGCAATTTCTTTATTCATTTCACGTACTTGCTCCTTTACCACAAATTCCGAAACTGTGTCAGATGACATGGGGCTAACTGTGAACATTGAAGAAAAAACAAGAATACTGGGGGGTTTGTTCTATAAATAAAGTTTCTATAAGAGAAGTGACGGTCTAAATTTGACAGTGCAGCAAGAACAGTGCTCCATGTTATCCAAGCAAGCAGTTAATCAGAGAATCAGCATAACGTGGCCAGTGCTATGTAACATCAGCAACTGCACATGCAGCAATTGCATGTCTGTGTTCAGTTCTCTCACACACTGAAGATGAACTTAAATAAACACATGAATACTACTTTCCCAAGAAAGAAAACAAAGTAAACAGCATAATATGCACATTACAATATCAATCTAAATAGTTTATTCTTACATAAAAATACTAAGTGCCTCAGCAAACTACTTCACCCCATACTATAACTGAGCTTGCTGGGATTGTTTGTTCTAAGAAATATTTGTTATTTCCTTAGACAGGAGGAAACTTATGCAACTTACAACCAATAGCCTATGCAGACAGCAAGAACTATGAATTATAAAGTAATACCAAAAAACTAATTAGCATTTACTGGCATTTATCAATTTATCTGAAAAGAAATCATGGAATGGTTGGGTTGGATCTGGGTTGGAAGGGACCTTAAAGATCATCTAGTTCCAAACCCCCCTGCCATAGGCAGGGACATCTTCCACTAGACCAGGTTACTCAGAACCCCATCCAAACTGACCTTTAAAACCCCAGGAATGGGGCGTCCACAACTCCTCTAGGAAGCCTGTTCCAATGCCCCACTACCCTCACAGTGAAGTACAGTGATCCCCCGTTACTTGCGGGCTGTTGGGTCTGGGCCTCCTCACGGTAGTTGTGGGATCCACAAAGATAGCGAACCCACTACATAGTCGAGTACGCCACGCCCATAGCCACGCCCCATCCCCTAATAAAGTTTGGAGGACAGTCCTGAGAGCGGGGATTGTTTCAGATGTCTGGCTGTGCTCCGCCAGGGCAGGGGGCGAGTGCTGGGGCAGGGGGCGAGTGCTGGGTGCCGGCACCACGGCAGCGGGAGGAGTCCCAGCGCCACGGCAGTGCAGGCTGTCACGGCAGTGCGGGTTGTCCCAGCGCCACAGCAGCGCGGGTTGTCTCAGCGAGGCCGGTGGCCAATCAGACTGAGGTCACGGTAGGTTCTCCGCACGCGCCAGGTCCCACAACTCGCTGGAAAATCAACAGCGAGTATGGGATCCCGCAAATTACGGATCGCGACTATGTGGAGGATCACTGTATTTCTTCTTTACTTTTAACCTATTGCATGCTTAAGTTTTAGAAGACTACTTCTGTAATAACTTAATAGTTTGGAAAAATTATAAACTTAATTAAACATTTTTTAATAAACCACTACTGCCTATGAACCATGAAAATAGTCAGTAGACTTGACCTTGCCATGACATAATCAGAACTTTAAAGAGGATTTGATTTTACAGTAGAATGCCACATAATGTGACTGCAAAATTACTGTATTATTGTATACAAATTGAAAACTTCGGGAGAAATATTTTTAATGGTTTGTTTATCAGCTTGGCAAAGCCATCTATCAAGCAGAAATTCAAGAGTTCAGTCCTACTGGCATTAACAAATAGCAACCAAACTGTTTTTAAGAGACATATGAACTTACTTATAAATATTACCAGCTGACAAAAGACAAGGTTTTTAGATCAATCCTAACACCTCTAATTATTGCTATAACTCAAACAGAACCAGCCCACATGCTTTATACTATAAATACTATCAGTGACTACTTCACATAAACAACACTTTCAGGCTGATAAAAACAGACAAAACTTAAGCTGTTGATACCTGGAGACGCAGACAACTTTTTTTCTGTAACGATGGCAGTAGTTGTCTCAATGTGAGTTGCATCTGTCAGTTTCTGTTGATGCCCTGCAATTTTCTTTGTGAAAACAAATTTTGTTTTGGTATTTAATTAAATGAAAGCCAAAGCATAAAGTAATGTTATCTCTTGCAATATCATTTGCTCCAAAATTGGACTAGACGGATCTGCTCATTAAAACAGGAGGTAATAATAAATATGCAAAAATCTTTCATTCTACTAACACTGAAATGGCCTCAGCCTATGATTTTTAGTTCTTCTTTCCTAGAAAGAGTAATTTCTAAGCAAATTATTAGAAAAAGCTCATTTTCTAGAGAATCAATTACACTTAAATCCATCAACTTTAATCTGCTATTCCATCAGAAAAACAGAGTCTTTATTAGGAGTGAGTGATGGAATTCTGGTGTGAAAGCAGTGAAATATGGTGTTTGCTAAAAGATGTACAACATTCCCAGAGATGTGAAGAATTTTTAAGGAAAAGCCCCAGATATTCTGATATGACACTTCATTCACCATTGACCTTCTGGATGAGAAGATTACTTTTTTAAGTAATCCGTGGATCAAAGTTAGGTAACGTCACCATTTGTTCTGTGGATAAGAGAACTTAAGTCTGGTTTTCTCAAGAATTCACATTTGTACATCTTGCCATTGCTTATCGACAACTGTATACTGCGCTGTGGAAACTTCCTCTTCACTTTTAAATTCTCCTTCAAGTTTTCCATTTCCCTCACTTTTGGGTTTGGGGTTTTTGTGGGAGTTTTTTGAGGGGGTAATGGATAGAAGAGTAATCATGGATTTTTCTTCAATTTCAAAATTCTTCCCTGAACAATGTAATGCTTATAGGTTCATCCAAACTCCATTAGGTTTCTTCACACACTAGCTACTATAAATTTGATAGTTGGCTTCAACAACATTAAAGAAGAACCACAGAAGTAATTTAGGTTTATGGAAGAAAATACTAAGTTAAAGAGCTATTGTTAACTAGACATTTAAATCCTTTTTAAAAGCACTAATTTCTGCAGAAGCTAATTAAATTGTTGCTGAAATGTTGCCAAAAAGCAAGTACAGTTTCTCCCATTCTACTTACTGCCTGTTCTGTAAACTTGTTTACTTGTTTTTGCAGTTTTTGACATTCTTTGAATTTTTCCTTGTAATGGTCAGCAGCCATTTGAAGACGAAGCTTCAGATCTTCAACTTCTCTGCGCAGTTCCTGCTCCACTGTGTTTGAAGTTTCCTAAAAAAACAGGAGAAAATGTTCTCCCTTTTGTTTCAGTACCACTATTTTCCAAAAAGCCTTTTCCCAGTTAAAGAAAGCATAATGCACCATCTAAGTAACGAAGAAGTTCATTGTGAGAAGGAAAGGAATATAGTAGGGCACAGAAAGGCAACATCTGTGCTGAATTTCATTCCAAGCAGGACACACTGGGGGAGTAAACAGGCAGCGGTGTAATACCAGAGGCAGGTAAAGGGGATTCCTATTTTATGGGCTGATTAATGTGTATCAAAAGCCTGAATGTATAGAAGTGTGAAAATCTTCCAGACATGCTCTAGCTATTTTACAAATACAGCCACACGGCAAAAATGGACAAACCACAACTGTATTCCATCTGTTAAGCCACAAGACTGATAGCCAAGCTAAGCAAACCACATTTTTCAACTGGCTATGCACTATATTCAGACCCTTTCTGTTAACTTGAGTCATTCAGATAATCTGCTACTTCTTTAAAGATGCATTTCGAGGATATTGCATACAACCAACATTCTAACCAAAACCCCCACATAATTCTTTGATATTTCAAATACAATACAGTAATCTCTCAATACTTTGTGGCTCACCACTCGCTGCTTCAATATATCGTGGGGTTTTTCCCCTGGCTTTACTGTATTTACAATTACATCATTACAGTAACCCAAGTACCAAATTCATCTAATAGAACCGCAGTCATGAATGGTCCAGTATAAAGCTCACTTAAACCAAAATGCTGAAACTTACAACAGCTCACTAGGTCTTTACCAGGACTAAGTAGGTCAAGACAGTTCCCATTACATTAATATTTTTGCAAATTAACTTTGAGCACAAATATTGGAAAGACTAAATGAATTAAAGGGAATCAATCAATGAGGAAAGAACACTATAAAACAATCCAAATCTCTACCAATCAATTTTCCTATTTCAATGAATGTTTAATGCTACTGTGGCTCACTTAACAGAATTAAGACTGGGAGAGGATTTAAAATAACATAGATATATAATGCCTTATTCTGTGAGAATAATGTGGGGAGAAGTTGATATGAGGAGTAGCAGCAACCTCCTTTACTATCAACCTTCCAAATCAGCTAACCTGCACTTGATTTAAGATAGTATTTTGAATGCCAAAAGAGAATTGGCAATTTATTTGTACTAATAATCAAAAAATCTATTTTAATTCCCAAATTCAGTAAAGCTAGCAGTGACAGATTTTATAAACACAGATAGAAATTCACTACTAAATACTGACAATTTACCTGTCCATTTTTCAAAGTTGTGATTTTTTTAAGTTCAGCTAAAGCTTCAGCAAGTTGCTTTTTAAATTTTTCATTTTCCAGACGTGCACTGTGAAGATCTGCCATTGTCTTATCTCGCACGTTTACTGCATCACTCAGCTCCTTTGACATTAGAACAGCTTCTTGTCTGCTAGCCTGGATCTGATCTTCAGCTTTCCGAAGCTGCTCTTTTAAAATACTTGCATCCTCCTAGGAAAGAGAAGAGGCAGAAGACAATTCATAATGTTTTAACTCAGAGCTTAAATAATTTAAAATAAATAAATAAAGTACTATATAAGGTACTCTTGGCCTCTGGGCTTCCTGATGCCACAATCATCTCATTCTTGAGTCTAAACATAAATTCAAGTACATCTAGTCCATTATATGTTAATATTTTAACATAACATGTCCTTTTTATCATCTTGCTATTTCTACTCTCATTAGCACTAACCCTAACCCCAAGTCATATTACTGTAACCCAATTTTTATACTTTTGAGATCCAAACTGCTTTTCTCTGAGAAGACTGATTGTCAAGATACACAAGATAAAGCTGCCTGCATAATTTGACTTTCCCATGCTAGACTTGAAGGCTGTATCTAAATCTATTCTCCAGTTTGGACTCAAGAGCATATTTGTGAAGCAAAACTGCCAGTCAATTCCATTATCGCCTATCGCACTGTAGATCAGAGGACAGAACAATCTCAGGGAACAGAAACTGCATTCCTTTTGGATTAAGTGGAACAGGATGATGTACATCAGAAACAAACATCTAATGGTTATTCCATTGTGAATTTATCCTGGGTGGATGACAGGTGTCCACCAAAGATGCTCTAACGTTCCCCTCCTCAGCTGGGCCACGGGAAGAATGCAAGAAGAAAAGTTTGTGGGTTGAAATTAGGACATGGACAGATCACTAAGCGATTACTGTCGTGGGCAAAACATGCTCAGTTTGGGGAAAAATTAATCTAATTTGTTATCCATCAAATCAGAGTCAAAAAATGAGAAATTAATCCAAATCTTTACACATCTAACCCCTTCCTTCTTCACAGGCCCATCTTCATTCCTGATTTCTCTATCTCCTCCTCCAGTGTCTCAGGGGAAATGGGGGCCATGGTCAGTCCATCACATGCTGTCTCTGTCACTCCTTTCTCCTCAGGAGAGTACTCCTCATACTCTTCCCTCTGCTCCAGCGCTGTCTCTCCCACGAGAGACACTCCTCTACAAACTTCTCCAATGTGAGTCCCTTCCCACAGGCTGCAGTTCTTTGTGAACTGTTCCAGTCCCATGCACAAGGTGAAGTCCTTCAGGAGCAAATTGCTCCAGTATGGATCCATTGTGGGGTTGTAAGTCCTGACAGCAAACCTCCTCCAAGTGTGGGTTTCCCACAAGGTCACAGCCTCCTTCAGGCACATCCAAATTCTCTGGTGTAGGATCCTCCACAGGCTGCAGATGGATCTCTGCTCCACTGTTAACCTCCATGGGCTGCAAGGGAACAGCCTGCTCACCAGGGTCTTCACCACAGGCTGGCTGCAGAGGCATCTTTTCTCCAGCATCTGGAACAATCTTTCCCCCTCCTTCACCAAATCCTATGTTTGCAGGGTTCCCACTCTCACATGCTCTCACAGTTTCCCCCTTCACCACCTACCCTTCCTAAATGTGTTATCCCAGAGATACTATCACAGTCACTGAGAGGCTCAGCCTTGGCCAGCAGTGGGTCCATCCTTGAACCTGCAGGCATTGGCTCTGCCAGGCATTGGCTGGTATTCGCTCTCTGAGTGGAAGCTTGAATAGCTTCTCATAGAAGCCACTCCATTACCAAAACCTACACATACCCAATGTATTTATCCATAGCACGAGACTAGACCTAGTCTGAAGTAAGCCCACCTGGACCACAGACAGCATAAATACTAGTTCTTCAGTGATTCCTCTCTTCTATTGCACTATATGCTTGCTAATCACAATGCTATCACACAGTGTAGCAAGTCAACTTGTCTTTCAAAATCCTACTGTCGCTCTTACCGCTGAGTTCTCAGTCAATTTAGTATGTTCACATGCTATCCTGTTCTTTTAGGTTTTACACCATTGTAGCTTGATAGAACAGTCATATAACGAGTCCTTCAGCACATCTTTCCATGTCTCCTCTCTTCTCCTGCATCACTCTTTGCAGCCTCAACACAGCTACATTATGGACTTTTTCCCTCAGTCTCCTTTCCCTTTTCATGAAACTAAAAGCAACTCAGGAGCACATCACTTTTATTGATACACTTTTACTGAGCACGCATTTTCACACATAGTTAATCTCACAGTTCATCATGTGAGGGACCTCAACAAGCTCAGAAAGTACAAAGCTAAAACAGAATTCAGTCTTTTGCTCATTTTTTGCATCCTTCTCCCTCTGATCCTGGTGGTATCCTCAACTTCTTCCTCTCTCATGTTAAGTACATACAACCTTAGATACATTTATTTAAATCAGGCCAATCATATTAGTACTGCTTAGCCCGTTTGGTGAAGAGAGCAAAAAAGCTTTCTTTGTATTTTCATTTTTAGCTATAAGGAGCTGTAATATGCAAACCTCCTCATTATAATGTCGTATCATTTTTTCTTTGTTTGCATTCAAATTCTTAAGTGTCTGGATCTCTTTTACTAGTTTGGTGGTTTTTGTTTCTGTATTCTTCAAGTGTATCTGTAATGATGCTAAAACATGTCAAACTTGGTCCACGTTAGAAGAGCTACTGTACACCGGTCCATTTAAGTGCTCACTAAATTCTAACCTACCTCTGAGGCAGGAAAGAACAGGTAAAGAGAAAAATTAATCATTTGATAATATTGCTCTCTAGCCCAAACCTTATGGCTGGAATTCCTTAAGCATCATCATTCAACAACAGTTCCACTCTACAGCTAGAAGTTAAAGCCCTAATTTCTCTCTACATCAAATAAAGCTATTCACTCCTTTATTCACAAATGCTGGACAATTAAGGACAAGCAAAAGAGAAATGAATTGAAAAAAACTGAAGATAAATTTAACTTCTAGTAGTATCTGGCCACAACCATCTACGCAAACAGGACTACATGAGCAATATTTATTTCCAAAACCATCAAACTACTTTTAACAACTCTAGAGGTGTTTTCAAAATGTCATGGAAGATATTGTACCTAATAAAAAATAGCTACTGCACTTTAGTGTTTTCCACTCAGACTACAAGATTTGCATTGCTTATTTACAATGGGATTCCACGGGTTTTGAGGGTTTATGACTTCTGTTATCTATCTAATACTGCTTGTCACATAATATTTTCCTATAAACAGAAATAATTTTCTAAATACACTTGATTTGTTTCACAAAACTTAAGGATTTCATTACTTTAGCACATAAAATGTTTTTTGCCTTTGGGAGGGGGACTATATTTTATTTTATATATACATGCTTCACAATAGTAGCAAAAGAAATCACTCATGCTAGTAAAAGTTAATGCAATACAGAATCTATTAAAGCTTCTCAGCATTATGCACAAGACTCAGCAATAACGGTCTTGAAAACAAAGTCTGGAGAGGAAATTCAAATGAGTAAGTACTATTTTATTTATGAAAAAGTGTGCTAAGATGACCAGTTACTTGGTGATACACTGTAAACTTAAGAATTTTCCCACAAGCATCTATTAGACCTTGTAACTGTATCTGTGCTTTAACAAATTCCTGATCCATTCTCCTTCTTAGAGACCTTTTTACATCATGGGATGAATTTAGATGCTGTCTTTCTCATTCCTTTTTATATGAGAACATCTATAACTATCTTAAATGTTGGTCACAGAAGTTAACCATTTCCTTTTTTCCTTTACAAATTCAATTTATTAGACTTCTCTATAAAACATTATTACCTTTATTTCAAACCACTTCATACCAGTGTATACAGGTACAAGCAATAAAGTTACCTTATAAAGTTCTTTTTCATCCTTTTCCGTCTTTAACACACATTCAAGTTGCTCCTTCTCAAGCATCACTTTCTTCAGCTTGTCCTTCAGACTAAAACATTGACAAAATTAATGGTACAGAACTATTAATAGAGAAAATCCATGTATATTATTAAAAATTGTTAGTTTAAGCAAACATCTTTTGGGAAAAAAAGAAATTGGGGAGGTAAGGAACAAAAAGACTAAGTACCTGTCTAGCTCAGTTTCTTTTGCAATGGCTTTTTGAGTAACAGTCATGATATCTTCTTCAAGCTGAAGAACTTTTGAAGCAGCCTCATCATGCTTCTTCTTCAAATCATCATTTTCCCTTTTAAGAGCTTCTGATGCTTGAATTTTATTCTTTCAAAAAATTGCAAATAGATGTTATTTGAGAATACAATTCTTCAGAAGTACAACATGCTATCTGAATTGATTCCGAAATAAGGTTATTATGTTTCTTCTCTTCCTTAAAATGTATGCCAAGCCCATCTCAAGTATACACAAATATATATATTGAGTATTGCTAGGCACAGTTAATATATTAATAAGGGGTCAATAAGGAGTTTCTTTTGGTCCAGTTAGTTACACAGAGGCTACCAAAGCCTTCAGAGCACAGGACAAACAAAGCTGCATTTCATATCCTTTGCCTCTTTCCTTTCTGCAAACTATCCATTGACTGTCTAGCTTAGAAAATGTAAAGAACTTTTATTTCTCTTTGCACTTGCTTTTACTTGAAAAGGAGAGCTTGCCTTTGTCCAATTAACACCACTCAAGCAAACCACAGTAAAGACAACTGGAGGTAAAAGGAGAACCAAAGGAAACAGAACACTTCATGATTCAGACCTTCCACATGTTCCATCTAGGAAGGTCTCACAAAGCTCAGAGAAGCTCATGCAACCATTGTGGGGATTTATGTCTTCGATGATGACAATACTTGGTCAGAAAACTGACAAATCCATGATGGGAAGATACTTTTCAGTATCATATCCAATATCTAATTACAGTAAATTGTCACCTCCACCAAAGCAAAATGACCATTTAAGGACAATCCATCATAAATAACCCAGAAAATTGTTATTTGCAATATAATACTATTTCCTTGAGAAAGTATATTAAATTCACTAAAGTAGAACACACATACAGAGATAATATGCCACTATTTCTGACATCAAATTTCAATAAAGCTCAGCTTAGTATCAACCATGACAGTGATACGAATCAAACTGTAAACAAGGTCAAGACAGACTGACCAACATTATCTGACTACAGCATGACTTGGAGTGTTTGTGCAGATCCTAAGGTACACATTGTCTTTCTGCTCTGCATTTTGGAGATTAAAGCACTACTTCATCAATTAATTTTTAAACAAAGCTCAATGCCCTGAAACAAGACTGTACTGTTACATCAAGAGAAACACATCAGCCAGAGTTTACAGAGAACCCCTACTGGCCAAATTCCAACCTAACTAACAATGTTTTAAGTACAATAAAATATAATGAGGACTGGTTTTACTCATTAATTGTCAAAATACACTGTTCACAAGTACAATTAAGCCACGCTTTTACAAGCAACTAAACAGAAGATTGGGCATTATGATATTTTGGGGGGGGGTAAGGAGTGTTGAATGGAGAGGAATGGCAAATTTAACTGACAACTCAATCACTTCCTATACACTAAACCAGTATGTAAAGTACATTTTTATTTTTGTTACATATGCTATAGAAAAGGACTAGTATATTACAACTATTCTAAATAAAAAATAAATTCTAAATGGCTTTATTAAGCCTTAATATAAAGAATTTCAAGAGACCATGATTTTACCACCTTTTTTTTTCATAAACAGCATTAGAAAAGATGACCCACAATTTTTGTAAGGTCCTTATTTCTGAAGAGCTATCAGTTTCCTGCAACCAAAAATAAACATACATGGTGCAAGGAGGGCAGGATATTTTAATTAAAGTCAGTATTCCAAGTAAAACTTGCTATATAACCAGCAGCAGCAACACATTTTATAACTCCTTGTCCTCCCCTAGTGCAGTGGAGACTAATTACTTGCTCCTGTTTTGAAAGCCTAGTATAGTAAAAAGTCTATTTCAATGCATATCTGTGTTTTCTCTAAACACCACTTTGGTATAAACTGTAACTGTTGTAACCCAAGTGCCTTCAAAAGAATTTAATCTGATACATTATATATACAAACTGTACAAACAGTTCAAACAGTCTGCCAAAGGTAACATATATTAAAAGGAATTAATAGCCTGAAAAAAATTCACTCCACAAACAACATTACAATTGATGCTGCTTTGCTAGTTATTCTAAAGGGACATGGTACTAAAATGTAAAAGTTCCATACTTAACAGATTCTCACCTAATAAACTTGTTTAGATACAGCTAAAGCCTACAGTTTTGAAAGAAAAAGAAAGGATTAATTTTTAGAGACGACTTGTTATTTTACAGAATTCTTAGCAATTCAATTTAGATGCAGCAATTCTAGTTCCATACACTAGTTACAGCAGTTTCAGAGCCAGTAAAATTTAAAATGAATGCTCTTAAGACTATTTTATAGGTAAAAGTCGACTGTGTTTAGAAGAAGTCTAATGGGAAAGAATATAATAAACATACCAACTAAACATGCAACTTCTATTACAAAAGAGATAATTACTTTCTGTAATCACTGTTTTAATTCATTTATCTTATCTGGTATATCTGCAAATATTATAAATCTTCTTCCACTTTCTTAACAGAGATGGAAACAAAAGCACAGCAAGTGTATGAGACATTTTAATGAAGTGGTTTAAAAGCATCCAACAATTTTAAGGTTATTTTTACTTTGAATTTTGTTTTTAATCCAGTTACAAATGCAGCTTCCCCTGTCTCCCCTACCTAGAGCTGCAACAGACATAAGGGTAGAGGGGGGAAGCAAACTGCACAAGGGTCAGAGACCGAAGTCAGCTTTACAGCTGCAAAGCAAAAAGCCATCAAAACAAAAATTCCTGTAACTACTAGGCATCTCACTACTAAAAAGAGACACAGAAAATTCAATGTAGTTGTCAAGTGAATTTCACAAGAATCAAAATTCCACTTCGAAAAACGTGCTGTATCTACACACAGGGAACAAGAAGGAACACACAGGCTCCAAAATCTTTACTGCTGTTCTAAAACAGCAAAAGATTTAAGACTGATTATTTTAAAAACAATTTTATTGTAATTCTATGAAACAGTGTTCTCTCCTGGAAGAACTGCCATTACAAATACTTAACATGGTTTGTTCTGATAGGAAACCTCGAGCTGTCATTTTTCTTTCTAAAACCAAATTGAAGCATTCAGTAAACCTGCAAACCAATTCCGAATAAACTCAATTACATTAAGCTTTTATCCTTGTGACTGTGGTTTGCAATAGGAATACGTAGTTCTCTAAAAAACCTTGAAGTCACTCTGTTCCAAATACCCATCACAGTGGTAGTACTTTAACTTCAACTAACATTGTTAAACAGATCAAAACTATAAAAGGCTTAGTTCTGTAAAAGTTCATCTAAACCACATCAGTCACTCAATGCCTGTCATGAAAATTACAAACACCTGAATTTACACATCTGATTTTGCAGCATGTCAGAATGTTAATTTCCTAAAACATGTTATAATTTCACTCTAAGCTATTGGTTTTGCAATTTCATTGCATTTTCATGAATACATAATTTAAAGTATAGAATATATCAAAAGAATGCTTACTTATCCAGTGAAATAATTTTCAATTGCTCAGTTTAAGAAATATTCATACACAGAACAGCCACTAAAACCATAAACCAGGGTTTTCTCTTCATATGATGTTTCTAGTACCCAGGAGTGCTATAATTGCTGGTGCCAACCTGAGCAATTCTGTATCTGAGTATACATGAAACTGGGGGCAGGTTTGCTTTGGGAGGAGGAGGAAAAAAGGGAGATAGTTTCTTAGTTGTTGCTTCGGGGTTTGCTTTTTGGGTGGTTTGTTGTTATTTGAGTTATTGGTTGTTTTTCCTAAAACAATGCATCTTCCTAACCATCAGACTTTTGCACACGCAACACACATCAACAGTTTGAATAGAGCCTGGTTTAAAACGTCACTGAAAAGACCCTCCATTCTCTTAGGTGTACATACAAAGGCTGAGCTGGGCACTTGTAATGCTGGTATGTTTTTCACTGTCTAAGCAGAGGAACTCTCCTTATAAAACTACATCAGAGGACAATTTAAATGAATACCTGATATTTTAACAAAATTATCCAAAGAATAAAGCTACTCTGCAGGTAGAACCTGTCAGCAGAATGTGAATTTAGACAGGTGTCCTACTAAAACTCCCCATCAGAGAGACCAGTATGCCCACTTTTAAAAATTACATGGTAACTTACAAAAAGCATGAAAGAACAACTTTATCAAGTCAGTAAATTCACTTCTGCCTCAACTTAGCCAATGTAATAACAGAAACAATACTCAAATGTTCACAAGACCCCAGAAGGAGCAGGCAATCTGCAGATCTCTTGCTTCTGGCTCAGCTAAACATACATGTAAACTACTGCCACAGCAGTATGAACTGTCACCACCATTACATTAGAGAAATCACTTCAAAAGTGCTCCGTTCCCACTAGAGGGAGACCAATGACTGTAAAAGCACCATTTGCAACCTCTGCTCTCTACAAAAGCACAAAACCTAGGTGTCCACACAACTGAACAGGTGTACAGTATCAGAAGAGTGACCAATGAAAGACCCAACACAAATGACTACTGCATGTTTCTCTTGTTCAGCACAGTAATATTAAATCTTAAGACAGCAGGCAAGTGTACTTCTGCCAGAGAGTTTATTCATAGTTTAAGTATACACAAAACTGGGAATACAAAGACCAAAAAACATGCATTCTTCCTATTTACAAAGGTATTTATATTTTCTATTTATAATAGTGAAGACTACAATAATTAGAAATTATAGATTAGAAATATTGTCATTATTGTTTCTAAATAAAAACACATTAAGCTTTTGTTCAATTATTTTGAAGTTTGTTTTCTTCAATTCTTGCAAAAGTGTAATATATTCAGGTAGAAGCAGCATAGTAATGTGATTCAACATACTGAATATGTACTACATAGATTACAGAAGTAAACCAAAGGAAAAGTTGAAGTATTGAAAGCAACCTCAGTTCTGTATCGTGTCATCTTCTGAAACAAAATTATCATAGGGAGTAGTTACATCATTATTTTAACAGTTTTAAACTGCTGTATATACAGCATGCTTCTAAATAAAAGTATGTCATCAGAGGACATCATCTTAGTAAAAAAATATTAACTCTGAAAAACTAACACAAGGTCATAAGAAAAAGACATGACATTACTGAAACATTCCCATAATTTCACATTTACTTTGATTTCCTACACAAAGTAATATCAGATTAAATTTTCACACTAAGATCATATTTAACGTCATCTGCGAGAGGAAAAAAGGTCTAGGAATGATTTAACTGGTACAGTAACTGCTGCAAAAGAACACTGTTTTCACCTACCTGAAAATACAGCAGCCCTTTTCAGAAGACTAAAAAGAGTGTGCATGCTGGGAGGGGGGGGGCGGGAGAAGAAAAGGCCACTTACCCTTTCCCTAAACGGATTTTGTCAGAACAACTACATACTATGTTAAGCAGACATTGGATAAGGGGAATATATTAACCTAAAAGAAAAAGACTGAATTTGTACCAGGTTTTACAATATATCAAGCTTTGGTGGGGTGAATAACACAACATAATGGTAATAACCCATAAATGTACACTAAAGAAGTGGGGCCAGACAATAAGTTCCCTCTGAGCACAAACCCTGATTAATGCAGTGTTTCCTGCAATTCCAGTGTGTCCTGCAATTTTTTTTTTTAGTGACGCTTTCAATCACAACATGAGAAAATGTCTGCAGAATCATTCATGTGTTGAGTACAAACCAGGAATGCATGGGGGTTTTTACTCCAAGATGATAAAACACCAAAAAAATTAAACCGAATCTTAACAACCCTAAAGCTCTAGGGACAAGCAGCAACTCAAGAGTGCCACAACACACATTGGAAGCTATTTCTCAGGAACTGTAATAGCACAGTATCACTTTGTCTTGAATGCATTTATTCCTCCTACACTTGCAAGAAAGTGAGACGGCTGCCTTGCAAGAAGGCAACAAACAAGTGTGTACGTCCTGAACACCAGTGCACTTCAGCAAACCAACAGCTGTAGTTTTCCGTGGCCACTAGTCTCAATTGCCACAAATGCAAGAACTCGCCTGGTTTTAGAACTCAAAACATAGGAATCTTTTCACTACTTAAAAACACTTATAGAGCCCAGTACTCAGCCTTCATGGAGCACTGACTGTATTACACCTGATATACACCGCATTCTTAAAAGACTGACCTACTTTTAGCTAATTTCTTCCTAATATTTCCAGAACCACTTACAAAACACCCCAAGCAAGCAAAAAGTAAACTGAGAAGACAACAGTTCTACTTCATAAAATTCTGAGAGTAACTACATGGGGAAGAGAAATCACCTAATCTAGTGCAGGAGGGAAACACTAATTGGAATACAGCTGTGTCTCTCATGTCAACAACTATCTTGTCCAAACTGAGAAATCAATCCTTCCGCAGACACTGCTCAATGATCCAAACTACTATTTCTAAATATATTTCTAAATATCTATATTTCTACAGATATTTCTAAAACAAAAGGACTAATAAAATTCAATACCAAAACCACAAAGTAGTTTAAAGGCATATGAATAAATATTAATAAAAAGGAGATTTTAAGAGAACTGTTTTACAAATGATTTTGATATTGGGAATTCTGAGCTTTTCCATCATTAATCTACTTTTTATCTGTTACACTGTTACTTACGTACTACGACCCTTTAACCAAACCATCCCCATCCTGTTCAATTAAATTAGAAAAATATAAGATAGCTTTACAATGTACTTGATCAAATACATGCGGTTACCTGTATTATTTGCTCAGAGGAAACTAAGTAAGATTTTTAGAAATTAGCACATTAACTAGTATTATGTATAAAGGGGTTCATAACTCCAGGGCCCCCTTAACACAATACATATGGTAATAAGCAAATAATAGTAGCCAACATATCGGCAGCATCAAGAGTTCTGCACTCAATTAAAATCAAATGCACATGCCTGTAGATATATCCACTTCCTCAGCACATGCAATTAACTGCTTTTTAAATACAATGCTTTGTACTAATGTGGGGGTTTTGAGGGCTCTTTGCACAAGCAGAAATGTATCTGTGCACTTCCTGATGGAAGTGGTACTTCCAAAGAGGAAAAGGAATTGTATGTCATTAACAGATCGTACATGTGTTAAATGTAGTCCAGCTTTACTTTTAACAGAAACAGACTTCTCTCACTTATAGCTGCCTTAAACTGCAAAGGTACATTTAGTATTTATAATAATGGCATTTTCTTATATGGGCTATTTTGCTTTATTAATTGCTGTTCTTTAGTCTAATATGCTCTAAAGTATATTGGAATATTTTAATAGAATTCCAAATAGTTAAACCTTTATCTAAGTCAAACATTTTTAAAAAAAATTTTTAGCAATTCCACTTTTTATCTATTCATAAAAAGTGATCCCACAGAATTCGCTGGGGGTCAGGTCTGGGCAGGTCATGCGAGTTATGAAATCCATGAAGATACCGAACCCATGAATATTCAACTACTTCCTGCCTGTAGCCACGCACCCTGCACTAATAAGGTCTGGAGGGGCGGTCCTGGGAGTGTGGCTCGCACTGTAGCACCTCATTAAAGCGGAGGAAGGCAGAAAAATTCACAAGCCAAGCCAAAACAATCTGGCTCACATTCTCAAGATGTTGTGAAGACTCTGTTGTTACACAAAATATAAAAGTATTCTAATGATTTAGTATTTCAAAGACTATCCCTTGTAGTTTTACATAAAAGTATCCAAATTAATGCATTGTTTAGGTTTATTGCCAATAACAATTACTCACATCACACAAAGTTGATGCTGGGGGAGCAGAGGGGGGTGTTGGAGGACTGGTGTTGAAAGGTTTGTTTTGATGGTTGGCTGGGGAGAGGGTTGGTTCTGTGGGGTTGTTCTATCTGGGTTTTTGAATTTGGGTGGTGTTTTATTTTTAAAAAAAAACACAAGGAAAATGAAACTTAGGTACTGTAATCCAAGTGAGTGTTGCATAACTGCTGCTCAGGAATCTTTAAATCAATCCATTAACACACTGTTTGTGTTCCCAGCAAAGACAAATTACATAATCCTGTTACCCAGCACTGTATTTCATGTGTTGGGGTGGGAAAGCAAGGAAAACAGGAAGGGAAATCATCTCTAAGACTGGAAAGCCACATATAAAGTATTGCGTATTGAATTTGCTGATAATTAAAAAGTTAACTTACTGTATCTGATTTAGTAGATTCTTGTTTAATTTTAGGAATAACACTCAATTTATAATCTGCCTATACACACAAGCAAATTAAAACTTTACCAACTTAGGAGACACATTTATTTTTTCAAACAAGGGACAAACAGAGAACAGAAAAGATGTAAAATAAGACAGTGTCAAAATCTTAGAGACAAAAAATTGCATGAATTAGAAAGCTTCCACAATATCCCAGAAAGGCAAAGAGCATCATCAGCCTCAGATCAGACATCTACTTATAGCTCAGATAAATACAAGTAAGAAGTTCTTCCCACTGCGTCATCTCTCCATCAAAATAAAAGGCCAAAAAGAACAACCAAAAAACAAATAAATAAAAATTAAAGAAAAAACTACATAAAATCAAGACACATATTCCTGAAATTAAATTCTAATTGCTACGTTCAGGTATCTTAGAGGCAAAACTATTTTGGATTATAGAAATGCACAGTAAAACATGACAAAGTATCAAGACATTTTTGTTCCTATACAGTCTAACAGCCTCGACAGCCACCAAAATCCCATTTCTCAAACTGTTCTAAAACGTAATTGTAACGCTAACATGGATTAGGACTAACAGTTTGCTTTCAAACATTTTTTCACGTGAGAGCCTCAAGTGACAATGAAGGTATCTGTGTAGCTCATTTAGATTTAGCCAAGAAATTTATCATCTGCAAATCTATTAAATGTGCAAATATATTTAATTATTGTTTCATTGACTTAAGCTAGTTCTCCCAACCACTTGAAATTAAAATCATTCTGTAATAGAATTTTTTTTTAAACAAGATCTTATCCTTTATTTTTTCTTTACGCTTTTCCTTACTCAACATTATAGTCCATTTCACTGAGTGTTCAAAAGCATATTACAAAGTATTAACCATTTCAACTTCCCTCAACAAATTCTTATCAAAGGTGTATCACACAGGACTGTTGACATGTACATACTAGTACTTAGAAATAGCCTATTAACTGCTATCCACAGCTAAATTATATAGGTTTCATTACTTCAAATTTGTCCAGCTCCCTCCCACATGTTTTTAATCTTCCCCTAAAAGTTTTTTTAAAAGCAGCAGTTTAAAAATAGATTAGGTCCAACTTTTTTGGTGCCTTTTTTATAGTATTAGATTTCCTCTTTACCATATGCAGAATTCTAAATTAAGTCTGCTTTGTTTTAGGTTACATTTACATTTTAAATATTAATTAACATTGCAAACTGATTTTTAGGTATGTGCTTCTTTTCCCTTTGAAAATCTTCAGACCTCTGTGAAACCTTTTAAGAAAAGTCAGCCACTAGTTACTTTTCACTCTCTGTATACCCTGGCAGTAGCCTTCTCTGTCAAGTCTTGATCTTTGCTTTTCACATCAAAATTATTTACCATTTTCCATACCCTGTGTTCTATGCAGTTGTTCCTTAATGAGAGAGTATTTTTTAAAAGCCTTCCTCCATTTTAAATTCATGTAAGCAAACTTTAAACTACCAACTACTTTCCACTATGAATTCCACAGTTAAATGTCAAACATCTGGTAACAGTTGTCATCGATTATCTTACCAAGCCTGGTACCAAAAGCCTTAAGTATTTTAACCATTTTACAACATAAAAGGAATAGTGGCAGGAGGTTAATAGGAACTGACCTACTCTAGCGTAAATGTCTATCTAACTGCTGAGGGGTTTTGATAGCTGATTTTCACAGAGTTTAAATGGTTCTTGAAAAAGCAGTATTACTGACATTATGAGTCAGCTTCAATCAGTTAAACAACTAACCTTTTGCTCCATTTGCAGTTGGTCACATCTCTGCTTTTCATGGTTAAGTTCTTTTTCCAGTCGTTCAACTTGATCTCTAAGTTGTGTAGTTTCCTTTTCCAGAACAGAAGTTACCTTTAAAAGCTCTTCTTTTTCTTTTATTACTTTTTCAATTTTAAACTGTAAAAGACAAAAGTAATGGGGTTTGCTAATTTTTCTCCCTCCCATTCTTATCAAATAGGTAGACAACAAATTACATACTCCAGTGTTTCAGCAGAAGCATAGATTGTGTTCCCTGGATAGGTTATTTTATAGTTTTCCCCTTACTCCCCAGTTTCTGAAGTTTCACTGATTTAACTGAATAGGACTATAGCATCATTAGATAGCCCACTTTGCAGTGTCTTGAATTATACTGAAGCTTTCCCTCCTTAAATGATGCATCTTGACTGTTCCCAAGTGACAGCAACTGTAGAGGAGCTAATTATGCTGATGTCAGCTCGGTGAAAAAATTATTCCTGAGTGTAGAGACATATACAATCTAAAGCAGTATTGGAGGAATTTCACCAGGAAAATAAACACACACACACGCAAAAAAAAAAAAAAAAAAACTGGAACATGAATATTTAACAACAGTACTTAAGGGGCTGGTAAGAAAGATGGGGACAGACTTCTTAGAAGGCCTGTAGCAACAGAAGACAGAGTAAAGCTCCTAAACTGAAAGAGAATACATTCACACTAGATACAAGGAAGAAATTTTTTATCATGAGGGTGGTGTAAGACTACAACAGGTTGCCCAGAGAAGTGGCAGATACACCATCCCTGGAAACATTCAAGGTCAGGCTGGAGTGGGCTCTGAGCAACCTGATGTAGTTGAAGATGCCCCTGCTCACTGCAGGGGAGGTTGGACTACATCACCTTTAAAGGTCCCTTCTGACCCAAACCATTCTACAATTATATAAACCAAGACGATAAGAAACATTTGAAAAATTCTTTTTCTTTCATTTTAGTACTACAAGTACATAATTGAAAAGCAGAAATACCCCAGGTGTATCTCTCTACCCTCTTATCCCTAAATTTTGAAAACTGTACATTAAATACACATATGAGCCTAGGGCATGGCAAGGTAAAGGAACTATACTGAGTGATTTTCCAAGAACTCACACAAAAGTTGGTTTGGGTTTCTTTTTTCATTTGTTTCTGCGGGTGTAAGTAGTGTTCAGCCTAAAAATACCAACATACAAATGGAAACACTTTGACTCTGGCTGTAAGCACACAGGTCTAACCAGCAGAGTGAAAACTGCTTTAAATAAAGCAAGAGCTACTNACTGATTCTGTGATTCTGTGTAATACACTCAGGCACCTGAAATCATTCAGCTTGGTCTCCAGGACTCTTAACTTGTGTGCAAATTAAAATACGTATTTGCTTCTGTAACTCCTTTTCCTTACAAGAAGCACCATTTCACACAAAGGGTATTGTAGGTGTAGAGAAACATTTCAGAAGACTTGTTTTGAGGAGATGAGGGCTTATGTTCACTCAAGGGAACTTCCTCACACAAGAGAGAGCCATCTTTCCCAGGAATGTGTTTGTGTGTTTTCTCTCCTGCATTCCACAGGGATTGACTCCCCACCATGGGGCAAGACAAGTTCTGCAGATTTTCCAGAAGGTCCCTGCAGCACGCAAGTCAGGAGAAACAACAAAAGCCCCAAGAAGAACAGGGGCGTGTCTTTTCCCCAGGCCCGGTGTTTTTAACACCATTATATTTAACGTTCTTGCCTTTGGAAATAAATTGTCCTACAATCCTTCCACTGCTCAGCATTTTTGGGGGTGCCCAAGTGTTATCACATCCCCCCCTCCCAAGTTAGTTGGTGAGTATAGCTGTTGGTAAGGTGCAATATCTACTCTTATGATTTCCCAGTCCATGCTTACTCCTTTACAGTTTAAAATCTTGATTCGTTTAACCCGCAGAATTTCTGAACTCCAGTCAAATACTGTAGAACAAGCCACAAATACATACATTACACACCCATACGTAGGTCTTTTCCTCCTGGTTTGTTCTTCAGTATCTCTGAATGTATGTATATATTAAAAAAATGAGTAAGATAACATTTCAAGAATTGTTGACTCAAACCTCAAGAAGTCCAGCTCTTGTGGTCACCACTAACATATCAGAGTTCCCTTCATCTTCCATAGTGAGCAATTCTTCAACAGGAGAAGAGGTACGAAACTGGAAAGGTGTACTTGCTCCACGGATTTCTCCTTTATAAGTCACGTAACAGAACTGATAAAATTCTCCATCATCATTTGGTAGATAATATCCTATCAAAATAAATTCATATTTGAAGAAACATTCTACACAAACTTACAAGTCTCCATCTGTAAACAGATTTCCTCATCATGTCTGACTTACACATTTCAAGCTCATTACCTCAGTAAAGCACAGATAAATCATCAAAACACTAGAAAGGAGAACTCATCCTATTTATGTAGTAACTTTCATCTCCCAGCAGTTTCTCCTAGCTGCAAAATGGCATTAGGCAATAAGTGCTGTGTGTACACATCACCTTACATACATTAAGTAATATGTAGTTGCTGTTTATATATTTATGAAACAGATGGAATCATTAGCAATCAGATGCCATGAAGTTGGATCATGTGTAACCATTGTACAGTCATAGAACAAAGAGCAAGTGGTTTTTTGGCAAATAGCTACACAATCAAATACAACAAAGACAGAATAAGATGCAACGACATCTGCAACTTTACCAGTTTTTATCTTTCTCTCTTCCGAGCTAACACAATTTACTTTTGCTATTTTTAAATGCCAAAGCCCAGAAATGCTCTGAATGGATTACATCAGCTGCAAGGGGGGGGAGGGATAGGAGGAAGTCTATCCTAAGTTTAAGAAAAAGCTTATTTTTTAAAATTGAAAAAAATCCTTGTAGACTTCACAAGGTAAGAATAAATCCTCTTCCTTGTAGCTATGCAATACTGCATGTTGCAAGTAAATTACTTCAGAAGAAATTCTGTGGAACTATTCCTCCGAACTATTGCGCACTAAAGCTTCAACTTCAAGCCTCTTGAACTACCTGGATTCACATTTGTGAATGTTAAGCAATTATTTCCAGAACTATTTAATGGTAAGAAAACCAGCTGGTTTAATTCAGAACACTTACTATCAGATACCCTAGTCAGCCAGAGTACGATAATAGCATAATCAATGCTCACCCAGTGCTCAGTCCAGCAGGTTATGTCACCCATTTCAGTTCTTATTTCACCACATTTTAACCTTCTCCCTTTCTAACTTAATTTCTGTTCACCAACTTTTATTCTAGATTCCTGGAAGTCTTTTTTCAGTACTCTTAGCTACTTTTCCTACAAATGGCAAAACATTACATGCACAATATATGGACAGCATTTTTATCGAGAACTTCATATTTCCTTTAGTTTTATACTTTATTAATTGTAGCTCAGATGGGACAGAATTACCCAGGCTCTTCACGTATGGTTAAATTTCTAAGCACATTTCTAAGTACAAAAGGATCAATAATGGCATTTAGAGTCCTACTTTCTAGATGACTTTTAGTTTCAGTCTATATAATCCAATTTCATTCAGTAAACTTTAGTAACTGTAAAAGAAACCAAGAACTTCCTTCCAGTTACCACAGAACACGTAAACTTCGCAACCAATGTCAAGGTTGTAAAATGGTCAGATCATGTGGATATGATCATCATCGAAAGTACCAGAAAAAAAATTACCTGGCAAAAGAGAAAGAACCGTAAACTCATCCAAGCTACCACTATCTGCAGCTTTAATGTAACAAGCTAATACAGTCATCATTTCAGGACTTCAATTGTTATTTTTTTCCATAAATTTTAAGCAATAAACACAAACACTAAAGCCAACTCTGGGAAGTAAAAAAGAAGGTAAGATGGTACATAAAATTCTGTTTGTAAGAAGAAAAGCATTAAATAAGTTTACTGGAGGTGTTCTTTCCACATGGAATTCTGAACATGCAGAGATTTTTGATATTTGTAATGTCCTGTGGCAACAAGCTCCGCACATTGACTGTGTTATAAAAGTATAATCTTTATCTCCATTGTGAACCTGTCACTTGGTAGCTTACATCTACAGTTCCCACATATTTAAATACAAACAATGGAAACCTCAGTCACTTCACATTATTTCCCCTTCCCAGGCTGAAAAACCTGGCAAAAAGGAATTTGGAAGGTCACTTAGCCCAGTTTCCCACTCAAGAGGCTGTTGTTAGCACATGTTTGAGACTACCATGCCTGTGTATAAACAACTGCGGGGAATTCTTATCCTTCCAAACCAGACATACGTGTTCAAGCGCTGCAGTATTCCCTCTTGGTTAAAGGATTCTTCCTCATGTCAGACAAACCTCCCAGGTCACAATCCACAGCCACTGTCCCTTTTTACATTTAATGAGGAGAGTATGACTCATCTTTGTAACTCCACACCTTTACACAGAGGCTATTTCTTAATTTTGATCTTCCTTGTCACACTTTATTTGTTCCACTAGACTTTTCTTGAGATTGTGAAGGGGAGAGAGAGGATATGATCTGCACGGTATTGAAAATGCAGATGTACTACAGATTTGTACAGTGGTGTAACATTTTCTGGTTTGTTCTTTATTCATTTCTTAACAACTTCAGATATTTCCATCGATTCCTCACTGCAAGATATCCTCTGCAACTCTGACTTCTCTGAACCTTCACCAAACCAGTATCTACATTATTTATTATTTGAAAAGGATCACTTCCCATTGACAATAATGTTTAAAGTCCAGAGATTAAAGACAACATAAAGACATGATCCATTAAAAGATGTCACAAGTAAAAACACCTGCTGATGATTAAACAAATTCACTTTCTGTATTTTAATAGTTTCCAGCAGAGCTTCTCTACCTGTCATGAATTTTGGCATACTAAGACATACAAAAGACATACTAAGTCACAAATTTTTCCTTACAATTTGCTTGACATCCAAAATAAGACTGAACTTCACACAGTGAAATGTGAATAATTCTCTTCCAATTTATCTTTGTAAATGTCTAGAACTGCTGTACAACCCTCAGCACTGAAATGAACACTCGTTTACAAAGCTGTGTAGGCACGAAAATACAGATAGATAGTACTTTATACTCACCTTGAAATGTCAGCACACAGTTAACAGTTGATCCTTCCACATAATTATCTGGCATAGGTGACCAAAGAAATGTGTAATAATCTCTTGCAGTACTCCAGCCAACCTAAAATAAAATAAACCACAACAACAAAAAAAGAGATAAAACATTAAGCAAAAGAATTTGTTATATGCAGTTAAGGTCTGGCCTTTACAACATACTGAAATATGCATATTTCTGCTTCAACAGGCAATAAAAAGATACTTAACAATGTTTACAAATCAGGAATATTTAACAAGCATGTCAAAGATTTAGCATTAATTTTATTAAGCCTGTTACCTAAAGCAATAAATGGGTCTAAGGCAATAAAAGGGTCTATATAAAGGAAAACACCAGACAGTTTTCACTATATGTTAAACTACTATTGGGTACATTATTTTTTTTTCTATAAAGCTACACATTACTATATTAAAAATACAAAAATATCAATTCTTAATTTTATAGTGAGAATTTCTTAGTGTAGGTTCTGCCAATGCTATCTTGTGACTACAGTCCAACTGGCTCATCAAAAAACAAAAAGAACTAACTCAGCTAAGTCACTGCAGTTTTCCCACTAACTTCAAAAAGCATCTGCTTTCAGATTTTTTTAGTAAGAGTGCAGTTCTGTACAGTGGTGAGGCACTGGCACAGGTTGCCCAGAGAACTTGTGGACACCTCATCTCTAGAAGTACTCAAGGCCAGGCTGAATGGAGTTCTGAGCAATCAGGTCTAGTGGACAGTATTCCCACGCCTAGCAGGAGGGGTGGAACTAAACAATCTTTAACATCCCTTCCAACCCAGGCCATTTTATGATTCTATCCTTTGAAGATGCATATTCCAACACGCTTGAAATACATGCAACTAGAACAAAACACAAAAAATTTTATAAAACCTCAATGGGGTAGAGTTCATCAGAAACTAGGTAAACAGTCATGGAGGAGTTAAGATGTAGAAACCCACAGCTAATTCCTGTTTAGGCCTCATGCGAAGTTAACGGTTTTATAAGAATACATTCTTATGTATTAAAATGTGAAACCAAAGTTTAAAAAATTAAGTTTAAAAACTTAACTTCACATACCAGTTGGAAAAAAAAATACAATGCAGCCAAGAAAAAGTCAACTGCAAACATCAAACCAAGTTCCAGCCAAAGTGGTAAAGCTGAAACCAATGCACAGTAGTACTTTCTTACCATCAGAAATTTTAAATAAATAAGAAATTTCTATGTGACACATTTTCTGTGCCGGGAGGAGTACAAGAGGCACAGTTTATTAGTCCAACTCAAAATCAGTCCATTGGCATGGGCAATAGCAAACATTACAATTTCCACACGCAAGCACACACACGTGAAATTACTCCAACGTAAAACCTTCTGAAGTTCAAAGGAAGAAAAAGAACAATGACCTGTCAAACTACACACAAGACTTGTTGTAAAGTCTGAACTCAAGTTCGTACTGATGTTCATCTGATCAGCATGGCAGCCATCCCACTGACTGACTGCGCTGATGCCATTACTTCTTAAGGAAGTCATTGAAAACTGACATTTTCCTCAGAGTTAAAAATTAAAATACAGTCTTGTTTCTAAGTCAAAAGAGTGCATTAGATTTACATGATGCACCTTCCCTAAAACAACAAAGAAAAAAGCCCATTTGATACCAGAATCAAAGTATCTGCTAGCCAGATATTCAACATTCTTCTATATTCTCCAGTTCTCTACACTGACTTCTCAAACTGCATTCCAAAATACATTTTTAAATTAGAAAGTTGTGCATAAATGCCAACACTCTTGCTTTCCTTCCAGGGGTTAACCAACACATTAAAAATCCTGAAACCAAATCATATCTTCGCCTTCCCAACTCATGTTTTTAAGCTGAAAACATGACTACACATCAAGTATCCAAAAAACCCATCATATCCAGATTAGGTTGTTATATACAAACAGTGTTTAACTGAAACCTCGCTTTATTTAATTTTTCCCTCCATAAAAAGGAAGCTTTAATAGGCCACTATAGAGTAATTCACTCATGGTATTCCTATTTCCTACTTTTGAGCATAAAGGCTTATTTCAATTTAGGACATAATAAACACTTTCCAGTCATAGTAGTCACAGTGGAAATGTTGAAGTCTGGTAAAGGTTAAGAGTCCAGTACTTCGCATTTACACTGGGCAACTAGGGACAATTCAGCTGTCTACAATACTCCCACCAGACAGGTTTTCCTTCTAGTAACAAATAAGCATGTAGTCATCATGAAAGCTTTTTCTTCTTCTCTATTGCCCCACAGATACACACCCCTGTTCTCACTGCAATGCCACACAGTGAGATTAGTTTTCCCATATTTACATTTCACCCATGGTACATTTCAACAAAATAGCTTGCAGAAAATTTGCTGTGTACAAAAATAAATGTGGGGAGGGGGGAGGGAACATAAACAGGGAGTGCCTGTCTGTATGGCAATAATGAATTATCAATATATTACTCAGGAAAAATAATAACTATTTTATTTCACTATATCTCCAACTCATCTGATTCATCCTACAAAGAATGTACACTTTTCTAAGAAGAAAGTTCTGCCTTACAACTGCACAGTGTGCACAGTGCAACAGTTATTTCAAACTTTGTTTTAATTTCTTGAGTTTCAGAAGAACATGGAAAATGTTCTTTCATTTTGTTAAATTTCTCTCCTTTCATAATGCATTCGTATAGCTAGTCAACTCAATCTTGAGATAGAGTGTTTTAAAGACAGACCACAATAAGGGAAGCTCACTTGGCATTTTGTTCCCTGGCCTCAGAAAGGTGTTACGCAGCTGGAAGAACAGCAGCATTCATTTTACTGCATTAACAGTGCCTGACCTATCCATACAACATCAAATAGGACAAAGAAGCAAATCCAGGAAATAACTGTTTAGCTGAACCAACTTTGGCATAATCAGTGGGCCTTTACTGTCAATACCTAATATGACCCTACTAAACAAGGAAAAAAAAAAAGGTCACACAACCTAAACCACAAGGCTTATGTGAGTAAAAATTTGCCCCTCCTGTAATTCAGAAGGCAAATTACATAGCTGAGAAAGTAATTTGGCAAAGTACCTAAGTACTGCAAGAAGACAACATGCTACCTCTGAAAGAGGCAAAATTTCAGACAATAGATAAGGCTGTGGATATACTTTACACAATGTAATTACTACTGACAACAGTAGGTCATCAGCCTTTTACATGCTTCACATGTTAAGAAACAGTTATTTTGACCCAAACCACAGATAACACAGGTGTCTAAGCAAAATGCCATTGGGCCCAGCACCAAAAGAAGATATTTCTCCAAGCAGGCTTGGTTTGGGCAGTACAGCCGGCCCTCTTGCACTTCGCATCCCCCATACTGCAGCTTCACATCTTAGTGGCACGATTTTTTAGTGATGTAGGAGGCCCCTTTTCGCAACTGCACACGCACGACCCGGCACACACGAAAATTCAAATTAGGCAGTCATGAATATACAAATCAAGCCACACAGCCACCACAGCTGCCCCACCGCTTCCTCCTGGCCCTGGCACGGCGGTGGCCCTGCCACTTTTCCCCCCCCACGGCACAGCTGCTGTGGCAACCGATACACAGCAACACAGTGCCAAAACAGCACCAGCGTGAGGGTACGGGGCAAATTTGCATATTAATGAGCTGCCATTCAACGCAGAAGTATGGCTTTGAGGGACCCGAATGAGACCGCGGTTCCATGGTATAGGAGACCCAACTGTAACTCCAAGTTACAGTAACATGACTTTAATGTCACAGTCCTGCTTGTGCTACCGTAGCATATAGCAATCCACAACAGGCAGCTACAAATATCAAGTTCTTCAAAGACAATTAACAGATGGGAAAATTAAAACATCTGAGAGCAATCAAGCTTACACCAGGCAAAATTACTGAGAGTTAACTGACACATCACTGATGTGATATACCTTTTAACACTAGCATCATCAGCAAATGATGATCTCTAGATGACAGTTCTGACAGAATCAAATTGTACAAAAAATTTCAGAACATGGATACGAGTAAAAATACTTATTAAAGTATTAGGTACACTTCAGTAATGATCAGGCATAGACATTTCAAAGTAAGTAAACAATGAAGTTAAACTGTGCTGGTTTTTAGTATGTCTGTGATTCCCCTCGCATACAACCATAAACAACCTTGACTTAGACCAAGATGCTTAAGATCTCACTTCAAACATCACCTTGCTACTCACACTGAGATCAGTACTCATTACACAACAGGAACCCTAAAGCTTAGACTTTCTTGGGTAGAAGATGGCTGCAAAGTACCCCAGACTCTTTATGAAAGTCTGTAAGTTTAAGATGTTCTCTCATTCCCAGATCTCAATAAGACCATCTCTGCTGAATGTTACTAACACATACAGGCAATCTTTTAACTTGAGCTGTTGAGAACATATGGTATTTGTTGCAATATCAAGGTACCATCAGGATCCTAAGTTATCATCACCTCTTGTTGGTTGTATTTCTACCTCATAGTTCAGAGGAATGTGTCAAAATGACATTGACCGAGTGGCCTAGATCACAGGATCAACTGTCTCTATTAGGTATAAATCAAAACAAATATAGAAACAATATGAATTCTCTAAAAGAAAACCTACTACATATGTAAATGACTGTCCAAGGAAATGTTATGACAGATCAAAGAGTAACAAAGCTATAGTTTACTTTAGGAGGTAAGCAATGAAAATGTATTAAAAAAGGGTGGGTGGGGTTTAAGTGAATTATTCCCTTACTATCATATCTCATGAGAACAATAAATGAACACAGTCTCTTACTTCAAAATTCCTACCAGCTACTGACTACTTTGTTAAGTCCTTTCTGTGTCTGGCCACACAAACTTGATGTATCAAATATACACATTTAGGAAATTAATGACATTTGGAATAAAATGTCAAAAATTCTTGTTGAAGGAACCATCACAAACCCAGATTATTCTTCTCTTCATCTAGTACATAAATATCAAATAATGTTGCCACAGACTTTTTTTTAAGCTCTTATTTACATGCCCTTTCAAAGAAGGTAAATCAGAAACCAACAGAATTATTCTGATTCTCATACATTCTGAATTCCAACTATCCCAAACTATTTTAACAACAGGACATAGTGTCCACTGCACATTCCTGTAACTATCATGGCCAGCTGTGCAGTGATGATTCTGTGCCAGAAAAATGGTATTTCTATATGCATATGGTCAATAACACACCCAGATGTTGCATTATACTTAATAATGTGATCCACATATATGGAAGTAATTGTTATATTTTTTTAGTTATCTATCTAAAACAAAATCAGGATATTGAAATTGCTCACACGAGCTGTACCCTTTCTTGCAGTCCAAAGGAGACTAAAGAACTCAGAGAACTATACAAAGACATAACCATATTGCCTTAGTAAAACACATACACCAAGGTATTACTCTAAGTGTACATCAAATATATTGTTAAATTTTGTTACAAAAGTTTTTTCACAGAATCACAGAATACTATGAGTTGGAAGGGACCCACAAGGATCATCTAGTCCAACTCACCATCTAACACCCGTACAGAGAGAACGAACGCACATCCCAGAGCGGTAAACACAAACCTAGTTCCCTCACAGTCTAACAGACCACTTCGAGCCAGAAAGACCCTACACCCCCCAGCTAGACCATGTCACTAAGCTCCTCATCAAGTCTTCTCTTAAACACCTCCAGGGATGGTGACTCCACTACCTCCCTGGGCAGGCCATTCCAATGTGCAATCACTCTCTCTGTGAAAAACCGCTTTTTACCACAGATAATTTGATTCTGAGGTCTGCTATACATCAGAACATTGAAAATACATGAATTAAGTTGTATGTAGATACAGGTATTGCACTGATGAACAAACAGTAGCTCAGGCGTGACCTAAATACTGAGTACTCTCTCAGAGCATGCAGGCACTTTTTGTGCTAAAATAAGTTATTAAGATCTTCCCAATTCTAGTTATTCAGTTTTTCTATATGTTGAGTTAGCAGAATATCAGATCACAATTTTTAAGATGTGGACATTAAGAAATAAAAGATTTCCTCTTCTTCCCTAGGGGTACACTGAGACAACCAAATCAAAGCATGTCTACAACTTGTCAACACCCTAGAATGGTAAAGCAGATTACTTATTAGCTAGAACTGAGGAACAGAAAAGTTTTGATGGAATAGCTAATTAATGACACAGCAAGACCAAAGCCATTAACTTAACATATGTAGGTCTGATTACCTGCTGGTATCACAGGTCGTTCCAGCATGCTGGCCTCAGCAAAATTATATTTTCAGATACGCACAAAGTATTATGACATACTCCACAAAACACCTACATGTTTAACGCTACTCCCTTGATGCAGTATCTTTATAGTGCCCATAAAATTCTTTCCTTGTGCCTTTGAGAGGTACAGAAAACCTGCCTCTCATATACTGAACATCAGACAGCCCTATTTGCAGACACATGCTCTAGACAGAGGGGTAAGCACTGCCTCTTAAAAACCTAGTAGGTTTTACAGACACTCCACCAAATCTGGACATTATGCATTAACAGTGCACAAAATATCACTCCATGTGCTTATTTCACTTTATTGTGAAATACAATCACATGATGTAGACTTCCCTAGCCGGAAATTAGGACTACCTACAGGCCATTTTTGCAACCAGATGTAGTGCACACATGAGTTATTGTTTCTCATTTCAAAGGTTTAGATTTGGATTACTCTCAAGACCTCTCCAGATTTTGATTAATCAGAGATTAGCAGAGACAAAGGGTGGACACTGGTCTTGGATCACTCTGGGAGTACAGATCTCTTATGAAATCCATAAAGAATGTTAAGTTTTCTCGCCTTTGACTCCACACTCGGAACCATCAGATTCTTCTGCAGAGAAACCCTCAGAAGTGGGAAAGCTGATCTCAAATCCTAGTTCTCAGAAAACTGCACGAACAGGGACTCAGACTCAGGATGTACATGCCAATACTAGATTAGTACTTATCTGAAAAAAATGCCTTTTTTCCCTTTGAACACAGTTGGCTCATATTAAGTTTTCTGTCAACCATTACTCCCAAATCCCTCTGCATTTCACCACTCTCCAGCCACTTATTCCACAGCCGATAGCGATGCATGGGGTTGTTACATCCAAAGTGAAGTACCCGGCACTTGGACTTGTTAAATCTCATACTATTAGAATCTGCCCATCACTCTAGCCTGTCAAGGTCCCTCTGAAGGGCCCCTCTATCCTCTGGCAGTTCAACATTTGCAACCAACTTGGTATCATCTGCAAACCTGCTAATGGTGGACTCGATTCCCCCGCCCATATCATCAATAAAGACGCTGAACAGTGCCCGGCCAAGCATTGATCCCTGTGGGACTCCACTAGTGACTGACTGCCAGCTGGATGTGGCACTGTTTCCCAACACTCTCTGAGTTCGTCCATCCAACCAATCCCTANCTTGCCTCACCCATATGCAAATTGCCTTATGAATATTCATTTTTACAGCATTATGTCACTTGCTATGAGTTCTTCAACCAATTAGCTCCAATGTTTTACATTCTTTTCCCGTGTTTTGGTTAACATTCCCATTTGTTTACCTTCACAGCCTGCAGGACACCCTTAATATTCAACCTTAACTCTCAGGCCTTCTGAATGATCCTAAAGTCTACTTATCCTTCTAAAATTCACTAGAAATTCACTAAATATTCACTAATTCACTAAAATCCCTAAATCTCTATGCCCTTACCTAACACACTAAATTTGTCAATTTCTGATTCTTCAAATCAGGTTCATACCCTCTCTCATCACACTTTCAATTGAAAACTCTATTATCCCATTGTCTCTACAACCCAGATTTCCTCCAACCACAATATCACTAACCAACCCTGCCCTATTTCGAGCACGGCCTTGCACCTGGTAGGCTCACTTACCAGCTGCGTCAAAAAACCATCATCAACTATCTCTAGGAACCTTCTGGACTGCCTCCTCTCTGCTGTGTTAAGATCCCAGCAGATATCAGGCAGATTGAAGTCTCCTCCAAGAATTAGGGCAGCTGATCTTGTGGCTACCCCTAGCTGCTTAAAGAGCAATGGGTCTGCCTCTTCCTCCTGGTCAGGAGGTTCAACATTTAGCAACTTACACCAGGAACAACAACAACAACCACATTTCACCTACAGAATATGCAGGGAAGTTGGTAAAATCTGATAAGTTTTATAACATAAACTAACCTGCTCTTCACAAGAGAATTCTACAAAAGTTTGAAAAAGTTTGTCACTCCCCATTAGGCAGCCAGGCCTATAAACTAGGCATAGCCTTTCCACCAGACACCTTCCCAGTCCCCTTTTTTCCATAAGAGTGATGCCAGCACACCTGCTGATTGCATCACACAGTGATCAAATTGAAGATCTAAACCAGTTTTGAAATAAGATGGTAAAAGCCGGTGGAGGAAGGGCTGTACTTTCCTGGCTGATCACTCTGCTGATCCATTTCACTGAGCAGCTGGACTAGCAAAACAAGGACAGTAACATCAAGATACAAACAACCAATCAAAACATCATTGCTGAAGAAATGCACTTGCACTCCAAATGAAAATCATTGACTTAAAATGGTACCTACAGATATTTTTTTCAGTTCAATAAAAAAATTCTCAGCTAACCAGTTGAACGAACACAGGACAGAATACAGCTGAAGCCACCATTCCCTAAAATTCAACAAAAATCAACATTACAACCAAAAGCAATACAATGTTCACAGGGGGCACGAAAAATCTCACTCTCTATATGATTTTCAACAACACTCTGAAATTACCACTGTTTGTTTGGAGGGTTTGATTATTTGTTTTAAACTAGGTGCCTTTTCCCTCCACTCAGTATTACAACACTTGTTAGTTTCAGTGAAATTTCAGGCAAAGGTTAAAGGACACCAGCTTAAGCACGTTTGTTTCCTAAGCAATTTATGCACTTCATAAAAGACAAGGTGAACTTTATTTAATCCCTCTACATGAACCATCTGTGAATCAATGCTTAGAGCTCTCTCACAGAAGCCCCACTTTCTTTGCATACTAGGCCAATACTGAAGATCATTAATTACCGCTCTCATAATTAGTAAAGATTTGGTTTTGCCTTTTATTTTCAATCACCGATTCACTTTACTAAACATGCTTCACATCTTTCGTATGTGTTTCAGAGAGGTAAATGATAAAACCCCTGTTCATGAACAATCACTTGTAGAGAAGTCACTCACTTTTACACTCAGATCACAGAAGAGTACACCTTCTATTACCTATCTCAAGAACACTACACTTTCACAGTTTACTGTAAACATTACACATACATATTTGTAGAAACAGAAACAGTTAAGACAGCTGGCTCCATTTAACTCACTGTATGGTAACTACACTAACTCAGTATATCCACAGTATGGAATGTAAGCTGACACAGCCACAAAAAGAAAGCCTTTTTTTTTTTCCCATCTCATGACTCTTCCTTCCCTTATGTTTATGAGAATTAGGCAAACTGGAAATTCAGTTGGGGAATTCCATTTAAAAAATGCAGTCACAAAACAATGCTCTTACCCTCAATCAATTCCCTGATTTGATTCATCACACAAGGCCCTGTTCCACATAGAGGAGAGGAAGTACAAGAAATAAGATACCCGGCATAAGAGATATTTCTGTCAGCAGTAGTACTACCTTAACATGTTCCTCAAATGACTGCCAAAGCTGTATTACCTGCCACTGCTAAAGTAAAATAAAAACTCGTATTTCAATAGTTTATGAAAGCTACCATCACAGCGAAGGCAAAATCAGACAGCTATATGTTGTAAACAGCATTTCATGTAGTCACTGAAAAACTGCTTCACATTTCTTTTTTATTTTTCCTAATTAGTAATTTTGGGTCCTGATTGCCTCCCTCACTTAGACCAACCAACAATGTTATTTCTAAATTAATTTCTGAAGTTACATTCAAGTATTCCCATAAATGCAACTTTAGTAACCTTTAAAAATATCTCCAAATACCTTTGGAGGGGTGGCCTCACCTCTGCTCTTTTCAAGAGTCTGCTTTAAATGGTTTTAGGAATCTATACTGTTCAGCCTGTTCTAGCAACAAAAATTAGTCAGGGATGTGGGTCAGAATATCTCCAGCTTAGTTTTCATTCTTTCCACACACATTTCACACTTACTCTGTAAAAGGACTATTTGAAGAATGTGAGACCATGTCAATCTGTGACCACACATCTCTCCTCAAATCATCTCTAATTCTGCACACCACCCCATCACACCTTCCCTTTATTCCAGCAGACCTCATGCCTACTCATTCCATATGCATTGGTTTTGAGCTCCAGTTTGATCTTCGTTACAAAACTTATACTCTAACAGCGTGAACCAATACACCACTTCAGTGATGTTCAACTTAAAGTTGATCAAGAGGTTTTTTTACTGCTGTTGGGATTTATTAACTGGTAACAGAGAACAAACATTTTAAAACTAGCAATAGAACAAGCTTCACTTACCTTGAAAATACCAACCCAGTCTTTCTGATGAGGATGGATAAACTGGGTCAGAGTATAGTGACATTCAAGATGCGTGTTTGGAAGATAACTTTTCGCCACATTTTGAAAAATCACATGTGCAAAGTTGGAAGTCTGCAAAGTGCTAGTGGAAGATGGAACTTCTTGGAAGGATGACATGATTGATCTGAAAGAAAAACGTCGGAGTTGCTACTTCAAGATAGTGGGAAAATAAGTTAAATTACAAAAATTAATCTAGTTGAAATACAGAAGACAGAAAAACATAAAAATTAGTTCCCCTGTAAGGAAAACAGATTGCCACAGACTAAATTCAACGAAGTGCACTGCCTCAGCATCACTCCTAAACAAGCACCTCTCAGAATAAAAGAGCAGTCATTTCAGCTATGACATCAAGATGGAGAGGAAGCATTGCTCAGTTGAATGCCTCCAGTATTCTATCTCAGACAGAGCGGCAGAAAGTGCAAAATAAAAGCAGCGATGGGAAAACAAAGCAGGGTTTTAACATAATGAAAGATTCTTAATTGTTCTAAACATGGTAGAGAAGGAGAAACAGAAGTTCAATAGTTTTCCTGCTTAAAACTTTTCTCAGAATCCATATCCTCAAGGCTTTTCACCCTGGTTTTATATATAATTTTTTCTTCCCCTCTCAGTAAAAGTATCAAAGTCATATTTCAAGACAGTTTTTAAAAACAGGTAAGTTTATCTACACAGGAGGGGTTTGTTTGGGTTGGTTTTTTTCCCTACTTGTTCTTCAAAAGAGTTCTCCCGCCTCTGTTCAGCGGTCTGTGGGCATCTTTTACCATTGTCATTGTAACACACAGGCTCTCAACTCCCCGTGTTCAGCCTCATTTCCATAAACAATGGACTGCATTGACAGCAGGAACACTGAGGTATGCATGCAGTTTGACGGATTAACACTAATTAGTGGGAGTGCAAAAACTTTTAATCATGCATTCCATTCACCACTTCCTTCAGGATACAAAGTGCTACAAATTACAGCAACACAAGATGCTTCACAAGCAGAACAAGAACATCCTTTCCTCGGATTCAGCAATATCTGCCAAAACCAGAACATGGGCAACTGAGAAGTTTCAAGGGTCTGATTCCAACGTACCATCACAATTTTGTCAAAACATTTGATATTATGNACACCTCCCTTTCAGGTAGTTGTAGAAATCTCTGACCGGGAAAGATGAGTCATTCTAATCTTGCAATGGCTGTTAAAAGCAATTTTATACTGACCAGGCAAATTCACATTTTGACAGAAGTAACTGCTAAGTGTGTGGCATAACACATTAACTTTCATTGAAGACACATGTGGAAACCGAAACAAAAAAGGGGCAGGCCACTGCAACTCTCAAGTAGTTCAAAGATTCAAAGCTGTTTGTGTATTTCACCAGATAAAATATAAGGACCAAAGACCTTGTGTTTTCTTCAAAAACATGCACTCTGAGGTAAACAGCTATTTATCATTCAAAACAAGGAAAAGGTAAATAGGAGGGGGTTTAAGCCCCCAATGTTTGAAGCTTATTACTGCCCAATTTAGTGTTAACATATGAAGTACATGACATTATTATATGAAGCCATGACATTATTTCAATTTATCAGATGTTAAATAAAAAACAACTTTGTACACTGAGCAACAGGTCATAACATAAAAGGCCAAGCTTGTGAAGATTAACAGATACAAAGGAAAAACAAGAACTTAGACAAGCAAGAAACTGAGTGGAGATCAAAAGGCAGTTTTCTAGAGACAGTAGGAGACACATAAATCCTATCAGTTATGTAACTTTGGAGTCCAGAAGAGAGTAGGAAATTTTATGGCACAGTAAAACCCTGAAAACTCCCACACATCTCAAAATAGAGTACTATGTATTATATTCGAGACAGCTCTCAGCTCCACTCTGAACTATAAGTGATTTGCAGCAGCAGTTTCTACAATTCTAAAAGAAACAGAATAACCTTCGTTATTTTCAAATGCAACAAATTAATTCATTTTTAGTAATTCAGTAAATTAGCCAAATAACATTGACATGGAATAGTGCTTTGGTTTTTACTGGCCCGAATAAGTACAAAACCAGTTAGCAAAGCATTAAGAACAAAAATAATTGAATTTAATATTCTCAGTAAGTTCATTTCTAAAACTATAGTTCAGCCTAAGCACATACTACCAAAAATCCCCAACCAGCCAATAAAACCAACAAAATCACAAACAAACAAACAACCCCCCCCACTAATTTCTGCACACCAGCTGACAGCTGACACAGCTGAGTACTAGTGGAACCTGTGGAAGTTCATCAGCGGAACCAGCCAAGGGAGGCTGGTTTCCAAGCCCAAAGCAGAGCTGTTAACGAATCTGAACTTGTGCAGACCAGCACAATCATCTGGGATTACTGTTGCCTAGCAGGAAAATCCCCGGGGCTTAGGTGATGCTGAGATCTACTTACAGTTCAGGGATCGTTTAGGGGGATGCTGGGTGCTTGCCTGCCTGCTTAATTCACCACTACCGGTTAGGAAACAGGAGAGGAGGAGGAGGATAAGCAGGAAGAGTTACGTACGCACAGACTTCATTACCGACATTACAAGCGCTTCCCACGGGGAGGTTCAACGACGCATTTGCTTTTACGCACCGAAAAGGACGACGAAAAAGAGGAAAAGCTCGTCGGGCAGGAAAAACAAACGCAGGATGAGCCGCACCGCCCCACTCGGCTTCTCCGAGAGTCTCCAGCTGGGGTTCCGGGCACCCGACAACCCCGGGCCCGACCTGCCCCCGGCCGCCTCCCTCCCCTTCCCCGCCGCTCCCCTCCCGAGCACGGCCGGCCTTAACAGCGGCCGGGGGCGCAACACCGCAGCCTCACGGCCCTGCCCGCCCCAGGGGCTGCCAGAGACCGGCAAGAAGGAGGGTGTCAGCCCGGCCCCGGAGATCCCTTACCTAGACGGAGCCGGAGGGCGCCGGGGACATCAACATGGGGCCTCCGCCATCAGTGCCGCGCAGCCCCGCCCGCCCGCGTCACTTCCCTGCCCGTGCGGGGCGGGACCCGGTGGGAATCCGGCTGGAGAAAGGAGCTTCGCCGGCGGTGTCCCGTTCCTAAGGCACAAGGACGAGGGGGACGAGGGGCCCGAGCAAGGCAGCGTTCCCAGGGTGTGCAGGGGCGGTTTGCTGTTCCGTACATAGAGCGCTCCCACGGTCCCTTCGCGTCTTGTCCGTGATTACAACATCACCTTCGACGCACTCACATATTCCGATTTAATCATCTCCTGCGTTCCACTGCGAAAACACAGGCGTGCTCGCACCTCGTGAGTTAATCTCCAGCCTTTGCAGGTCTTTCCAGGACAACAGAGGGGTGAGATAAGAGCGACTGTAAATGCTTAACGCAGGGTTTGGCTCAGGTACATTGGCGGATCCGCATGAAAGTACATTACACATAACACCGGCTCGGAAAACCACGGAACTACAGAATCGATTACGTTGGGCAAGACCTCTGAGATCACCGAGTCTAACCTTTGACCCATGATTACCTTGTCATTTAGGCCATGGCACTAAGTGCCACATCCAGTCGTTTCTTTAGCACCTCCAAGGATAGTGACTCTACCACCTTAATCATATTAGTTCCCACAAGTTTATACAGTGTTAATACCTTTTTTTATATCTCATAGTTTTAAAATAGTCTAGATTTAAATGGTTTGGGTAGTAAGGCTCCTCCAACTATGCTCTCAACGTATTTTTCTGACTCCACTTGCTTTGCATCAAAAAGCAGCTCATACACTTGCCAGAGTCACAGTGCTGAATAAAAATGAACAGTCTTAAACACCCCTCATTGGTATGCAGTACTTGTCCCAGTGCACCCAGTGTTGGTTGCCACCACACACTGTCTTAAAGATCATCTTTACCTCTTTGCTGCTACCTTTTCTTACATGTTTTCATGTGTATTTTCAACAAATGGATTACATATGTTATCACTAGAATTACTGTGTTAGGGTTTTGGACAAGTTCACCAACTTTTTCATGGTCAGTACAAACAGAAATAAAGCTAATATGGAGCATAGAAATTATGAGTAATTGAGGTTATTCACTCTACTTTCACTTCTTATTTCTGAAAACAATCTTACGTCTTCAGGTATATCACAAGTTACTAAGTAATCTTTTGATTTGTAGACACGAGTCATCTCTTGTATCATCAATGTAATCCATCTTTCCTTGGAAATCAATACACTCCCTGCATAGTACTAATCTTATCATTTCAGAAGACTGAAGAAATGTATGTACGTATAGCAATCTCTCCCGTAAGACCAGATGAGTTTTTGTAGTGGAAAACATAACCAGTATGTTGTTCAGAAAAGAATAAGTACTTCTAGGGAGGTAGGAAGAGCTATTTCTTCTTATCTCAACTCTCCGTTTCTTCTCCTTGCTGCTCTTGGCTCTGTATGATGTGATAAAGGGCTGCCTAAGAGTCATCAGACTGTTCCCATGTGGGCTGGGTTTATGGTCACTAGCTGGGGAATACCAGTGTTGGTGAGACAAAGTAGTTTTGCTTTCATTTAAAGCCCTTTTAATGCAGGTTTATAGGAATATGATGAGAAAATTGAAATAAATATTTTCTTTGGCAGGTAACAAAGTTTTTACAGTGAATGCCTGAGGGAAAATAAACAAATAAACTAACGAATTCTGTTTCCTGATTTTTAAAAAATACTTCTTTCTTGTATTCAGTTTTTTAAGAAACTTGAGGTATTTCCATGTTCACTTATTCACTCAGTCAAAAAAGGTAGTTATGGGTTGCTCATAATTCAGTATTATTATTTCTATATGCTTAATGCATATGGAAGGGGTAAAACAACCTACATATGCTGATTATCGCTTATATAGTGTAAATATTAAAACAAAGAAATCAAGAATACTTCTGTCTTTTCTTGTACTTGTACACAAAAAACCCAAAACCAACCAAACCACCACTATTTTTCCATCTTTGCCTACATTCTCTGCAAAATAGAGAAAAAAAAAGTTTGATAGTATTTTTAATGCTAACATACTAACTCAATTAGAAAAGTTTATTGCAAGTATAATGACAATAATCCCATCTCCTTCTGGCTTGATTTTCAGCTTTCCAACCCCATGGATTTCAGTAACAGGAAGCTAGCTTTGTTCAAGCTGGTATTTTACCACAAATGGTACACTTTTCATGCGCACCAGAATTGTACTCTAAGCATGTAGCATCAGTGTTTAGACAACATTCGGGCATTTTTTAAAGAAGAAAAACGGTGAATGTCAAGTATCTTTTGAATGATGCTTTTTTATTTTTTCATATAATGAAAACCATGTCATTTGGAAGGGACATCCAGAGCAGCTCAAAGGAACACATTCCTCAGGGCCTTGCCCAGCCACATCACCTAAAGGACCTCTTTCAGTGGTTGAAAACACTCATAGTAAAAAAGTTTCTTTATATCAAATTGGAATTTCCCATGTTTTAGTTTTGTCTCCTGCTTCTTGTTCTTTCCCTGTGCCCCTCTGAAGAGAGTTCAGTTCCATCCTTTTTAGACCTTCCACTTAGCTCATTGTAGATAGCAGTAGGGTCTCCCTGAGGTCTTCTCTTCTTTAGGGAGAAGAAACACCCGTTCTCTCTCTTTTTGTATCTAAATGTACAATTCCCAAAGAATATATGTCAAATGCATTTCACCAGCTTATTTACTTTGAAATAAAAAGCTGGAAAAACCGTCTTCTTAGGGTCTTGATTTTTGAAGTGCATAGGTATGAGGACAAATATATACTAACGGCAAATTACTGTTGTGGTTTTGATGGAAATAGTAAATGAAGTAAAAATGTATGAGAGCGCAGTTACTTGATTTGAACATTAGTAGATTCCAAAGAAGTTTGAAATCTAGTCTGGGATATAAAAATTCCCCTGCTTTGTAATTACACTGAGACTTTGCCAGGATGAGACTCTCCAGGCATGAGATGAATGAGGAATAAAGAGTGTAAGCAATTAACCAGAATTGCCTAAGAAAGTGCAGGACAACTACAGACTCCCAGGGAACACAATCTTTGGTGTTTGGAAAACATTTACTATTTTCATAACTACACTATATTTTTAAACCTGTGAGCTCCTTTAGTTATTTAGAGCCTTGAAATTACAAATAGGTCCCTGTCACATCATTTAACCTTGCATTCATATATGTAACTTTATTCAGATCTAGAACCTTTCATTTTTTTCTGTTTATCTTCTGTGTTAGAACCTGCACAAACCCATGATAAGTTTTGGAACCAGACCTAAATTTCCCTCCTGAGACATATCTTTGCTTTGCATGAGTGACAGAAAAATTAAACATTTCTAGGGTTTATCATGAAGAAAGGTACTTCATGTTGTGGATATTCAATCTACTGGTGTGACATCATGATATTGGTGAAGTGTGGTAAGGAGACACTTTAGTTGCAGTGATTTGATTTCATTTTGATTTGATTCCTATTTCAGCACTTCCAACTTTTAGAAGTATGGGCCACGTGAGATGTAAAATATATATACACCAATCGGAAGCTCTTTCTTGTCTTGTTGTAAAGCACAAAATCAACTTCTTTAAAATCATGTTACAGAAAGTTATTAACTATACTCTTAAAATAGTTAAATAGTTATAAATAATGTTTTATGTTATGGCTGACAACACTGAATTGTCTGGTGTTTAAGGAAATCTAATCACAGGGCATGCAGACTTGGCCTTCCAGTAAGATGGCGTGGCAAGACTTTGGAACATATTAGAAATCCCATACTATGTATTGCTGACATTTCCTATTAAGGAGAAAGTTTCTCTCTGTGTATTTTGGATTTCTTTTCCAGCACTTAATTGCAGCTGATGAAGAAAAGCTATTCAAAAGCTGCCAGGATTTAAAAATCTGTAGAGTGAGATGGATGAAATTTGTGGGTTTTCCCTAAAGAGTATAGGTGAGAGCAGACATGTAAATTTTGTATGTGTGTGCATGCACGTGTGTGACAGAGGAGAGAGCAGGAGCTTACTCCTAAGGTGTGAGACTTGGCAGCACTGCACTGTACAATGGGCACAAGAAACCGCATGTCTGTAAATGACTACATTTGAATTGCTGTTATTTCACTGTTGGGTTACTGTATTGTTGAAGTGAAGAGGAATGTTTTTAATAAATGCAAATAATGAATTAAATTCTTGCACACAGTAAGGTTTTACCCTCTGGTGAGTAATTAATATATGTACACTGGAGACCGAGGTCTGTGGGAGTGTTTCATTTCTTATTTATGATGTTTGCAAGGGGGTTTTTTCCCTCTAGCATACCTCTTAACGGCATACACAGAACTGCATGTAAATGACCACTGAGTAGGTGTCACTTAAATCTTAACAGATATAGAACAGGCAAATACCTTTGCTTGGTATGCTTTAGGAGATTTACTGTTTCTCCCAGGCTTTTATCTCTGCTCTCTGAAAGCATGTAATAGGAAGCTCCTAAATGACCAACATTTTGTTTTCAGAGGCAGAAAAACTGCATGTGGCAGGAAAAAACAAGCAAGGAGATTCAAAAATTCTTGTACCTCAGGGCACAATGCTTAACCCTGAGGGTCTGAAATTAGAAATACACTTTCCACTGCAGCCTAGAGTGTGCTTCTTGTATCCCCTTCTCGGTCCCCCTTCAGCGCTGGCTGCCACTACTGACAGAGCACAGAAGTGTCTATACGCTGTATCTGCAAGAAGCTTGGCAGCTTTCCTGTTTTCTCATAATGGTATATGTTTTTCTGAAAGGATCTAAAGATGTCTGAATCCTCATGCTAAAAGTCTTGTGTTGTTTGTGCAGGAAACTTCTCAGTCAACAGATTCTGAGTCTAGGTTCTCACCTTCTCTTACTGCTTGAGTTCTGAAATATTATGAGTTCTTAAATTCTATGAAAAAATGACCATATTGTTACATATATTATATACAAATCAATTACTAGGAAGCAGAGTGCTAAAATGAAAATTCATCATTAATTCATCCCCCTGATGATGTGTTATTCTATTGTATCTATTAACATTGTACAGAGTCCAACATTTGTTGGATTTTAATGCAAATTTACATACAGAAAATAATGCTGTCTTTCTGTTTTTATTCGATCAGCATCATTTAGAAATGCAAATATATTTTTATCACACAACTTTCAAATATTTTCTTATTTCTCAAATTAATTTCATCCTACAAGGACATATTTTAAAGGCAGAATACTGCAGTGCTCACATTTCTACAGCTTTATAGAAAAATGATTCAATAAATGGCTATCCCTTCCGCTAATACATTAATATTATATATTAATATTAATGTATCAATATTCATTAATATTGTATTAATTATATATCACAGTATCACAGTATAGATAAGGCTGGAAAGGACCTTGAAGATCATCTAGTCCAACCTATAATCCAACTAACCTATCCTCTACATCTAGATCATATCACTCAGCACC
>WEKX01009352.1:49309-62896 GCA_013390025.1 Pitta sordida | reverse complement strand
GACCAAGGGACTACCCAGCATCCTGGCACAGCAAATTAAGGCAAGATTTTTTGTCAGGAAGAGAAATTAACTGTTTTGTTCCAAAGAGATAGATGTGGCAGTTGCAGGTCTGGAGCTGAAGCCTTGCTCTGAGAAGGCAGCACTAAACTGCCTTCAGCCTGATCTGCTCCCTTACATCCCTGAAGCACCTGAAGTCCTCCCAGAACTTCCAGCAAAGTCTCCAAGCTCTGTTACACGCTAGGCTGTGGGTGAGCAGCACAGTTCCTGCTACCTTGTTCAAATACAAATCATATAGATGGAGATAAATCCTGTTTTAGGCCTTTGGGAACTGCATTCTGGGCATGACTGCATGGGGTTTGCACGGCAAAGTTTAGGTAGTGGCAGGCTAGAGGGATGGCTTCTGTGAGTAGATTCCCCTGCAGCCTGTGCTGAAGGACCTGGTGAGCCAAGCTGTCCACCTGCAGCCCATGGAGATCCACGGTGGATCAGAGATTCCCCCACAGCCCACAGAGCATCCCATGCTGGAGCAGATGGATGTGCCCAAAGGAGTCTGTGCTGCCATGGGAAGCCTGTGCTGGAGCAGGTTTGCTGGCAGGTCTTGTGATGACCTGTGCTGAACAGTGTGTTCCTGAAGGATAGCATCCTGTGGATGGGACCTACACTGGAGCAGTTTGTGAAGATACACAGCCCGTGGGAACGACTCATCCTAGAGAAGGTCACAGAGGACTGTCTCCCGTGGGAACAACCCCACAGTGGAGTAGAGGAAGAGTGTGAGGAGTACTCCACTGGAGGGGAAAGAAGCAGCACAGTGTGTGAGGAACTGACCAGAACCGCCATTCCCCAGACCCCTGAGCGGCTGGAGGAGGAGATAGAGAAATCGGGAGTGCAGCTGAACCCAGGAAGAATGGAGGAGTGGGGAAGGGGTGTTTTAAGACTTTTCATTCTTCATTATGTACTCTGATGTGATTGGTAATAATTTCTCCCAAGCTGAATCTGCTTTGTCCAAGACACTGACTGCTGAATGATCTCTCCCTGTCCTTGTCTCTTGGTTATGTTTTCTCCTCCCTGTGCAGCTGGGGAGGGCACTGGTAGAGCAGCTCTGGTGGGCGCCTCGTGCCCAGCCAAGGTAACCCACCACAACCACGGCGGAGGAGACCTTGAGAATCATCACGTTCCAACGCCCAATAAGCGCTAACTCTTTATTTGCCACCAGAGTCGGCAAAAGAGCGTAAGGTCGCTTTTTTCCCCTCTCCCCGAGGGCTCCGTCTGGCACCAGAAGCCGCATCCACCAAAACCCCGCCGCTCCGTTCCTCTCCCACTTCAGACAGCCGTACCTCCTGGCGGCCAAGCAGGAAGAGGAAGCCGGAGCGGGCAGGCTCAAACAAGGAGAGCTGGAAGGAAANTTGGCGGCCGCGGGCCCTCTGAGCCCGCCGAGCCCGGAGCAGCTCCCCGGGGAGGGACCCCCTGCGCGGTCACGGCTGGCACGGCGCGCTCCCGCCGCCGCGTTACTTGGGGCCGCACTGGAGTGGCTTGGCGTAATGAGTGTTTTGGCTCATTCGCTTAAAATAGCGTGCCTGGGAATCATCATCAGAGCCCAGAAATGCTTCCTGTGGCACCAGCGACACGTTTGTTGTTACCCGGGTTTGGGCTGTTCAGCCCTCTCGGCCATTGCATCCGAGGCGTATTTTCCTTAAACTGAAGGTAAATCCAGCGTCACTTCCTCCCGCTGGAGCTCCGCAGGCACCGATGCTCACCTGGCAGTGGGACTGCTGGGTTCACGGGCAGTGGAGGGAGCAGAGTCTGCAGATGTTCTGGTGGTGAAAATGAAAGTGAAGGAAGAATGTATTTGCAGAGCCAGACCTAGACCTTTTCCTTTTCACAAGTCCTGAAAATCGTGCAACTGTTTCTAAGTTATTTAATTGCTGAAGTAAATGATTAACAATAAGCCTTCAGCGGTCCTTTCAGTGTCATTTTGAAAGCTGTCTGTTGCTTGTGTGTGTCACTGTATGGTTAGGCTCCCAACACATAGGGGAAGGTGTTTCAAGTAGCAAGTGGAAGAAATAGGTTCTTTTAAATACTGTATGGTTCTAAAATCTTGACATTTAACTGTTTCAGGAATTGCTCAACTATTTTTGAGTAAGCAACTTAAAAAAAATTAGACATTATTTAAACTGGTAAGTGAAAAGTCTTTGATGCTTAATTTTGACATTAGCTTTCAGTGCTGTTTTTGCTTCACTGTCTCTTTTGCACTAATGCATTATTTTTTATAGTCGTAGCTGTCATGTTGTGATAAGTAATAGCCCAGGTGCAGTGTTGGTCACATGCTAGTAAAGTTCAATACAAGAGACCTGTTTGTGTATTTAGTACCTTTTGAATACCACAATTAAAAGCAGTAGCTTGAACTGTCTGTGCATGGTAGCTGTCAGATATTTCGCTAAGAGCTTTGAAGTACATTGGCTTGGTCAATATTTCAATGGTCATGTTTAATGCAGAGCACATGGTGGGGATCTTATTTCTTGGTGGTGAGCGTAGCTGTAAAAAGCCACCCAAGACTGGCCCTCAAAATTGAAAAATACAGTTTGCTTTTGCCTGAAGACCTGAGCAGGAACCTGTGATTAAGTCTGAGGAGAAGTTGTGATTCTCCTAAGAAACTTCTGTAGGGCAGAATTTCACCCACAGCGTTTAAGCTCAGACTTAGTAGGGACTGTACTGAAAGTACTCTTGACTCTGGGATGTGTTTATGGGATGAAGGTCTAAGCATTAAGCCTTCTTAACTGCTAAGCTCTACTGCTTAGTTATATGTCAAGGTTTTCACATCTCTAATGCGTTTATTAGGTTTGCCATCCTTTTCCTTAGTTTGAATTAGTCTGAATGTTGTCTTTTGAGTAGTGATTTCATCAAATGTCCTGAGTGAAAATGCCATCCTAGTGAAGAAACTCTGCCAGCTCTGAGAGCTGTCCAACACCACAGCTTGATTAGTGAGCACGCTGTCTTCGTACCCTTATTCAATGCTCCTTGGTTACTTGGTCAGTCACTTATTGCAGCTGGTGCAGACCATGATGAATTGTTTCTCCTGTATATTTATACCCGAGATTGTTAGATTATCTAGGAAGAAAATAAAGTGCTGAGGGCAGATTTTAGAGGAGCATCTTGGAAACATATGTTTGTGTATTAGCTAGTTAGATAGAGACTGTAGTCCTGAGATCTGCAGTTGGCAGTCATTGACAAAGGTGCTTAATGGAGGAGGTTTATATGACCTGACTTGAAAATATATTTTTGAGGAATATGGAGAAATCCTTCCTGAGGACTGCTAGGGAGGAGGAAGAGGAGGTTAAGGAATTACGGTGTCTGAGAAAGGAAGATTTTCTGGTGAATGAAGATTCATTAGCTGAGGGAGCTGCTCATCAAAGAGGACAGTACCCTGCTAGAGAACAAAAACATCCTTACAAGTATTTTTGGGTGAGTGGTAGGGGACCCATCAGCTTTTACTGATGTAGAACCTGTGTTTCAGCTGTTGAATGATTCCATGCTCAGGTGCAGAGAAGCGTTAATTACTAAGCAAGGATTATGACAGAAAGACCTGCTGCTCTGAAGTCCAGCACGTTACTTAATAATGGGATCAAGTGTACACTTGATACTCTTTTTAGATGAAAAGTACTTTTCTCTTTAATCTATTAGCAAACATTTAGTCAGTAATATGTAGGTACAGATAAGAAAAATGAGGTAAGAAAACTCTGTTACAAGATAGCATGTCTGGCTTTGATCAACACATCTTTACATAAGCAAGAAGAAGCAAGTGGGATGTTTTCAATGTAAAGCTGGCCAAATTTAGAGTATCGTAATCTTCTTAAATTATTATTTTGGCAGAGCGAAGTTCTAAAAATCATTGCATAACCTTTAAAAGCCAGTGACCATGGAACAATTTAAACTCCACTGGCAAAGTTTCTAGGAGCAGAAAAATTCTACCCATGTACAGCTTGCCTCTGTTAACTTCTATATTTCTTCATCAGTTTCACTCCAGGATCTAGTTCAACAGAGATTTTATAAGTTTCCTTGGAGAAATCTGCACAAAGCACAGAAGCTCTCTCTGATCCTTTATTTCACAGCAGGAAGGAGAAAAGGAATGGTGTCTTCTGTTGCACTTGTACCAGAACTTCAGATGCTAAATCAATGGGAGAACCTTTCATTTAGTGGCTCATGTTGAATTACTATCATGTTTCCTTCTCCTTGTCATATCCTTGTCTTCGTAAGTGCTTTCTCATAAACCCCCAAACATAACCAGCAGCTTCAGTAGTTGAGCTTCCTCTGGGCGTCTTCCCATGATCCTGTTAAATCTCACCTACTGGGTTGGAAAAGAGGTCAAGTTTCACTGATCAGAGAGATCAAGAATATTAGTATGAACTGCACCTGCTCTGATTAGGAGATTCTTATGGGACAGGACTATGTGGGCTATTATGTCTTATGCCTTTTGGTGAACATGGTTCAAAACAGATGATAGAAAGCCAAGGATTAGGTAATATAGTTGTAATTACATTTTGAAAGTTATTTGTTTCTCAGTTCTGTTCTTGGCCAGTTAGGCTGTTCTTTCCCTCAGAGTGCATGTATACTGGACCTTTTCCAGATCTGCTGTCTGTGGTCTTACTCAGCTATTAGTTTCTTTTTGTTTGAATACAAAGAGATGTTCGCAGTACTGTGTGCTATAGTGTTTGTGCAGTCTAGTATTTGTGGTGAAATCAGGGCACCACTGGAGCTGGAATTCCTTCTTGAAACTGTAAGTTGTTACTTTGGGAGACAGTGTAAAATGAAATTCAAACATCTGAATTTACCTAAACTTGTAACTGTCATAGTTCAGGATATAAAGAAAATTGCTTTCAATATCTTTATGTAGAATCTTGAAGAGACAAGTTTTAGGTCATTGACAAGCCAGGTATTCTAAGGACAGGATTGCATTCTGTTCATTTCTGAAGTCAAACTCTTCTATTTTGTTCAAGAAAAAACATTCATAGACACATAAACTCTTGCTGGTTTTTTAATTAAGTTATTTTTAATATAATTCTTGTGAAATTGCAGATTATTATTGTTTCTATTATAGGCTGACTTTGCAAAGCAAAACATTTTTATCTGTATTTTCTGTAAGCCCCAAATATGATGAGAGGGTGATAACTGGTTCTCCTCTTCAATGAAGTCTTCACAGGCATGAGGCTTTGCGAGCATATGTATTCCCTCAAGAGAATAATGAAGAATCTCCTGGGAAAAACCCAGATTCTTTGGATTCAGTGTAGCTGTAGCTTATTTTCCTCACAATTAACTTGATCTAAAGAGTAAGCTATATTGCTGGTTCTATTCCCAGTTAAGGAGAATTAGTCGCACATGGTATCAGTGATTATTTTAAAAGTAGTTTCTATTGCTCCTGCTTCTGATGTTCTGCCCTCTGTTAGAAGTTGAATGTGGACTGGGCATTTTTCCAGCCATGTGATTGCAGCAGGTTACTGTCGATTTTATGGTTGAAGTAAAATATACTTAATACCACAGGGACAGTTTCTGCAAATGCTTAAACAGCTGATGGGATTACTTAAGCATATGTGTGTGGAGGTTTGCAGAATATCAATCCTTGCATGTTTGAATTATACAGTTATTTCAAAACTGATCTTGTGCCATGTATCAAATGCTAAAAAGTGCCTAGATATTCAAGCTGGACATCACTTTCTGTGAAAGCCCCTGTGGAGCTTCATCTAATATGAAAATGTGAAAAATCTTGTCTTCTAAAACATCCTCTGTTTGGCAACCCCCTACTGTCTTAAGCAGTCATTAAAAAACATTCCACAATTTTAAAGGCAGTTGATTCAAATTTAATTGAAATCAGGTCTATGAGACCTGTAAGCTAATTTCATCAGTGCTTTAAAGCAGTTTTCCTGTGTTTGAGTGCCTGGGGATCTGGAGATTTTTCGAAGCTGTTAATCAAATGATATCATTTTAAAGTGGCTAATTTAATACTGTACTGTGAAAATGTTAAACCAAACTAAGAAGTCAGAAACTGACTTGGGAATTGGACTACTTCTCTAACAGGTCCCAATTTGTATGAATTTGAATATGTTGTAGTTAGCACATAACAGAAAGTACATCATGAACTAAGACAAGAGAGAATCAACAGTGACAGACAAAAGGGGAAATAATAGAATACCGTGACACAAAACTAGTAATGCTGGTCAGCATATGTTGCCTCGTATTCCAGCCTAACTGTTGCCATGCCTTCTGGGGATGTTGCAAAACGACAATTTGTAAAGGAGGCCTTAGAGTAGAGGAGTGCATTAGTTTCATGGATTCATTGTAAAGACCTGCCTTCAAGGCATAATAGAAATGTATGTTGGCAATAGGCCTGTCACTGCAGTCTAATTACCAGTTGATGTCTTAATATGATAGCCATGAAAAGTCATCAGAGCAAAGCAGTCTTATGCGACATGGTAGAGAAAAGGTAGGCAGGATGCAGAGAAGGAGTGACAGAAAGCAAAATGTTTTTCTCATTCCCAACATTTCAATGAATATCAAGGCAAGTTTATGTGTGTAAAGTTGAGGCAGGTGGCCAGGTCTGAAGTAGCTGAGATCGCAAATATGGTAAGGGATGCATCAGTGAGATTTAAGCAGATCATGAATGGGTTTCTAGGCTGTAGGTGTGAGTGACAGGCATCACTGCTAGTGTCAGCACTTCTACCAAAAAAAGGTATCAGGAAAGTTTTCTGAAGATGTTCAGTTTGAGGTCATGGTTAGATGTCCATGAGATGGTGTGAGAAGAGATCGGGATAGAAATGAAGAGGCTGCAAGAACGAGCTAGATATGGGAGCCAGATTTATGCTTCTGATGAGTTTGCTTGGGACCCACAGAAACAAAGAAAACTGAGCTTTGGAAGCAAGGCTATCTTTAAAGCTAAATCAGATTGCTCAAGGGTGTTCCAAGGTTGCTCCAAGGATGAAGGTTCCACAGATTCTCTGCCCTGCCTGTCCTAGAGCAGAACCTTTTTCCACATCAGGAATGCCTTTCTTATTTTCAACCCGAATTTCGCTTCTTGCAAGTTTTGACCATTGCCCCCATGTCCTATTGTTGTGCACATCTGTGTAGAATCTGGCTTCATTTGCCCTGAAACTCTTTCTCCCTCCTGCTCCAGAGGTAGTAGAGTACTGCAATTAGACTTTACTTCTCCAAGCTCAGCGAAGACAGTTCCCTTAGCCTCTGTTCATAGGCCATACTCTCCAGCTTCTCAGTCATATCACTTGTTTGCTGGACTGTCTGCTGTTTGACCACATTTCTTGTGTATTGTGCTGTGTAGAGAGGAGTCATTAGCTTCTTTGGCTTCTTGTGTATGTGTACTCTTGCTCACATAGTGCAGAATGCCATTAACCTTTTGCTGTGAGGTCGTGCTGCTGACTCATGCTTGACTTCATATTGATGGGAGTCCACGAGTTCTGCAGAGCTGCCACCTGCAATAACGTCTCCTGCTCCAAGCACAGAACATGGTATTTGTCCTTGTTGAGCTGCTTGAGGCCCATTTCTCCATCTTTCTGAATGGTAGCCTTGCCCTGCAGTTTCTCAGCTGTTCCCACCAGTTTGGTGTTACTCATGATGTTGCTGAGGGTGTTTCTGTTCTATCATCAGTCACTGATGAAATTTTTAAACAGCCCTGGTGTTGATCCATGAGGTACGTCATATGTGACTGACTGACTGTTGGTAGTCTTCGAGCCACTGATCACTGTTGTTTAAGCCCAACAGTCCAGACAGTATTTCTTCCTTCAAGCAGCCTTGCAGTCCAGTCCGTACTTTCCTCATGTGATTACTGGAATACAGAAGGAGGCTGTTCTAAAAGCTTTACTGAAGTCAAAGTGAATAAGGTCCACTGGTATTAAGGGCCAGAGAAAGAAAGATGCTTAAAACCAGGGCTTGAACCTCTTCAGGAAGTGGGAAGCTTTGGGCTAACAAAAGGAGCAAATTTAGATTAGCGTGCAGGAGTGGGGAAGAACTGACTCATAGAAACAATGAGGAGAAGACTCCAAGATGATTATTATGGCTGATGATGATGTTTTAGGCTCTTTGTTCATTTATTCCCTAGATTTGACGTGTAGCACTTCTTAAAAGAGTGATGTGCTCTTTTCCTGACTTATCTCAGTTTTCACTAAGCATTTTCGCAGTGCAGATCTGCTTTAAATTGTGCTACTTCTCTAGCTATGTAATTGCTGCAGGCATCTGTGGAAACTGTCTCAGACCAAAGTTCACTCAACAAACCTGATTTATTAGATGTGGCACTTCCAAAATAGTGCTGCAGATGAAAAGAGCATGACCATTGCTGGCTAAGAAGGAGCTTAAAGTCAGAAAGACTTTAAAATGATTAATCAAGTGTTATTGGCCTAGAGAGGATTCTTTGCTAAGCATTGCTAAGCATCGATCCAGCTTAGGCACATCTTCTATATGTGCCCTTCAGAGTTACAGTAGTTCTGTAGGTAGCTTTGTTGCCGGAGCTGAAGTGTTTATTCTGCATAACTTTTTCCTTTTTCGTAAAGGAGAATGTATTTTATGTAATTGGCAAAGAAATGTAGTCACCTTCAAGTTCTGCTGCCTTTGGATTACGAGTGTTTAGAGTCATGAAATGGTGATTGCAGAAGACAAATGCCTGCAGTGCTGCTACTGTCCACGTTTGATACGTACTCATTAACTACTTCTAAAAGGTAGCTGACTGAAAATGTAGTGTTTTCCATGGATTGTAGGTTATGCTTCCTAGTTCTGTCTTGGTAGTATGGTCAATAGAATGCAGAGGTTATTCCTGCAAAGTCTTCATAATTTTGTTTTCATACTATATTTCGTTGTAGTTTTCAGTATTTAAACTGTGATTGCATGGCTCAAAGGATTTGCCATGATTTAGTATGGAAGCTTTCATCTTTAGGTTAGTATCTGATGGCAGGCTCGTGAAAATCCAATTGTCTGTGAGTGGTTGCATGAAATAAAGGGTCAGGATCAGTCCATTTCTAGAGAACAGGTGCTATATCCCAAGGCTGCAGGCAAAGTTGAAATACAGAATCTGTAAAATACATATATAAAATATTGGATTTTGGATATTTGGTCTAGTATTTAGATGCATAATAAATATAGACAGTCCTGCATATTTTAAGTCTGTGTTTGAGCTCATGTCAGAACTTAGCTTTATTACCATATCTTGTGAAACACCCACATTTTCCTAATTACAATGATTTTCTTTGATATGTAGAAAAATCATTCTTAGGTGGTATTTGTGGCCCACAATTTGTGAGCTATAATTTAGGGTTTAAACTATGTAGAAAAGGATTCACATTTCCCCCACTTTTAAGTATAAAGATGTTTAAATCATTGAAAACAGATCACATGGTAACTTTTATTATCTTATTGTTACACATAACTCTAAAATACAAATATAATGATCTTTATTGTTTTGAAATCAGTGTGTTCTAGGACTATGGCTTCCAAAACCCCAGTTGGATTCATTGGGCTGGGTAACATGGGAAATCCAATGGCAAAAAACCTGGTAAAACATGGATATCCAGTTATTGCGTATGATGTGTTCCCAGAAGCTTGCAAAGAATTTCAAGACTTGGGTGCTCAGGTATAGTAGTAAACTTTCTTTATTCCAGCAATAATTGTGTGTGTTGAATGGTTCTTGCATGCAATGTGACTAAGTCAACTAGTGTTTCTTTCCTTGATTAAGCTCACAGTCAGAACTAAAACTGTGCAATGAATATCTGAATCTGTGAGGTTTCAGCTGGAGCAAAGATGTGATTCTTCTCTAGGTAATTTTCCTGCTGTTAGCCAGAATTGCCACCTTGTGTAACTTCTCTGGCTCTTTCCCCACCCCCACCCCCCCTTTTTATGAGAGTAGGTTGGTAGCCTGTTCTTTCAACTCCTCCTTTTTCCAGTTTCCTTCTCCCCCAGGTCTAGATGGCCAGTGGGCTGCTTTTCATCTGGCTCCTACTTTGACCTTTTCAGGTTAAATGACCCTAGTTAAAAATTCCCGCTGGCATAGCTGTAAGGGTTATAGGGACATATGAGCTTTCCTGCTGCTTCAAGGTGCAGTTCTTAGGGGCAGGGGAAAAATCTAATTATTTAAGTGCTTATTTTCTCAGAGGTGAGGAAGTTTACCGTGAGAGAAGAGGAAGGAATGAAAGGGAAAAAGAAGGGAAGGAAATTGATTACATTAAAGAGGTTTACCTTCCTGCCATATACCCTGCAAATCTTGGCCCTGTTCCAGCCAGTCCTATTCCTATTTGTTGATCTACTAATACTCCCGGAACCCCAGTCAGTTGCTTGGATGGCTGGGTCGTGTCTAAGTGTCTGAAACACATTTGAATGGTTTTGACATACTTCAAAGCTGGAACAGCTTAGACAGTTGTGGGCAGATGAATAGGTGCGAAAAACACTGAAACAAAAGAATGTACTCAAGTAAGGAGTGCAATGCAAACAGAATACTCTGATAAAACAGTGTAGAGGATAGGAAGGAATTTTCCAGCAGTGGCAGGGAAACTGTAGGTAGATCTAGACAGAGGAACTGTGTGCCTTGAAAATCTAAACTGTTGGAGCTAATTGCAACTAGTTTAAATAATGAGGTAACAGCAAGATTCCTGAAAGATAAAATGATAAAGTGCACCTGTTATTAATTAATTTCAACTCCCCTGGGATAGTTAGAGAATCTTGGCCTTAAGTGAGACAGTAAGCTTTTCAGCTCCTTTTCCTAGCTACTGTTTTTATTTTGTTAAAGCAGCCAAGACCCTCAGGCATGAAGCAGACCTGTCTTTGAATAAGAGGAAATGGAAAATGGAAGAGGCAAATAGAAGGCAGTCTGCTTTAAGTGATTGGTTCTGTTTTTAATTCATGTTCTCTAATGGAATATCTTTGCTGTGGCTGCCCATGTTGATAGCTTTTTGCCCTTGTAATGGAATCCTTGGCATTCCCTACAAGACTTAACATGTGATAATAAAGGTGAAATGTAATGCTTTTAAAAATAAAGTCAAAACTATGTTTTAAGATCGTAAATCACTAAGAGAATACATGGGTAGGCTTAAATACAAATAAAACACACTTAAAGAAAATATGTGAACATAACTTCTTTTTCTTGATCTATAGGTGTAAATCCTACCCCAACACTTTTTCGGGAGTTGAAAACTTGTGGGTCCGTGGGGCCTTGTAGAAACTGCTGTAGCAGGAACATTGGGCTCTAAGGACTGCTTTCTCTTTGGTCTGGCGGGTAGGGTAAAACCAATAGGAGTGTTACAGAGGTGAAATGACCCCAAGAGACAGTAAATATAGTCAAATGTCTATTGTTCAAGGCCGGTGCTACTACCAAATCTGCATAATCTGTGACTCCACTTTCTTTAGCCTCTGAATTAAAGAACTGGGAGGTAGCACATTTCAGGAAGCAGCCACTTTCCTGGTTGTGGTGAATAGGAAGAGGAAAACTGACTGAGCAGGAGCATATGGAACCACTTGGGGTGAAACTTGGAGAAAGTTGCAAGGCTACAAACAAGGGAAAATACTGAACAGTACTATGAGCAATTAGAGGGCCTCTATATTACCTTTCCCTTTTGTCATAATTATCATATCTATCATTTTCTCACACAGTGGAGTAACTGTGTCACACAGTTACTTTGCTTCAGTTTCTTTGAATCTTATCTCATATTTAGAAGCTTGAGAGTGTTACTGAAGTTATCTGATGCGTCACAAAAATAGAGCTTTCTTCAGTGTCCAGTAAGAATGGCATTTTAGGCAAACAGAATTATTAATTGACTTACTGTAAATAGAAATAAAAAGATAGGGAAGCAGTTTGGAAGACGTATAAGCAGATTCATGTTTTGAAGAGCTAAACCAATGTCCACTAGGAAGAAAAGTTTCCACTATTCAGATGCATACTCCAGAAGTTTGCTTGAACAAGCAAACAAATATCAGAACATGTACAGAACTTGGTAGACTGCTACTCTGAGCCAGTATGGTCTGTGTTGGTATTCAACAATTAGTATTTGCCATATTTGTTTTAGTTGTGCACACATTCTTAACTATTTCAGAGGCTTAATTCTTTGCAATAGCTTTCAAATAGTTCAGCTTTATTTCTGAGACAGGAAGTCCCAAATAAAATACAAGTTTTGTATGCTGCTTATTGAACCAAGTAGATAGATCTCAAGGGAATATTATTTGTATTTAAGTATAAACAGTACCAAAAGGCCAGAAATAGCAATTCTCACTTTTAATTCCCACTTTGTTTTGCTACTTACTTCAAGGTAGCAGAAAGATTTTCCTTTCTATGATTGTAAAAGTACTGTCCCAGTCTGGACATCTCATTTTCTTCATGGCGAAGGCACGTTAGTATTTTGAAAGACATGTATGCAATAAATGAAGTGACTACTGTATTATGTCTTCTATGTATCTGTGTTCCTTAAGAGTTATTTAAAACTGTAACCAAAACCCAGCTATATTCTGTTGACATAGACAGCCAAGTAGAAATTTAAGGCTGGTTTAGTTTTTCAGGTGTGTGCCCAACATAATATGTTTTTCAACTTTAAGTTCAAACGAGCCACTGAGTCTTCAGCTGATAATTTACAAACCCCTAAGTATTCTGCAGATAGTCGTTTCAAATAAGAAGACATAAAAATTCAGGTTCCATTTACACATTTCCTCTCTCCTCCTCTAATAATACAAATTGGGGCTGAACCGAACCAGAGATACCCAGAAATAAAGACAAAGGTGTCATATCCCAATATAAAGAGATAGGCTTTCCAGTCTCCAGGGAGGCAAGTCATTAAATTAACTACGTAATCAGATAGAGATTGTGGCTTATAATTGCCTCATTTATTCCTCCTAACCTTTGTTCTTTAGGCTAGAGCATGTTTCCTTTTTTTAGCTGTGTGATATGCCAGATGTTTTTTTCACTATTAACTTACTTTTTCAAATCAAAATCTGTGTGTTTCTCAGTCCCATCTATGCCAGTTTTTGTACTCTTTTTTTTCCCCCCAAGAGTTTCGTTCAGTGACTATAGGCAGTCTTCCCTTTTTTTACTTATGTCAGATAAAAATCAAGATGTTTCTCATGGTCTGTCCCAGAAGTCCTTCAAAGTTTTATTCAACATTTCTTATAAATGTGTATATACCATGCTTTCTTTGATTCTGAGACCTTATAAATGCTGCGTATATAAAAAGAGAATGTATTTACTTTAGAGCCTTTAGTTGCCTGACCAACCTAATCTCCTTTTATGAACTGGTGACTCGCCTGGTTGATGATAAAAAGGCTGTGGATGTTGTGTACTTGGACCTTAGCAAAGCCTTTGACACAGTTTCCCATAATAAGCTTCAGGAGACACTCACAGAGCATGGCCTGGACAGAAGCATTTTATGTTGGGTTAGGAACTGGTTGGATGGATGAGCTCAGAGAGTGTTGGTGAATGGTGTCACATCCAGCTGGCAGCCAGTCACTAGTGGAGTCCCACAGGTGTCAGTGTTAGGCCCAGCACTGTTCAACATCTTTATTGATGATATGGATGCGGGAATTCAGTCCATCATCAGCAAGGTTGCGGACGATACCAAGCTGGGG
>WEKX01009352.1:0-49248 GCA_013390025.1 Pitta sordida | reverse complement strand
CTCATTGGAATGGTCTGCCCAGGGAGGTGGTGGAGTCGCCATCCCTGGAGGTGTTTAGGAGTAGGCTGGATGAGGCAATTAGTGCCATGGTTTAGACGATGGGTTAGTGTTGGGTTACAGGTTGGACTCGATGATCTCCAAGGTCTCTTCCAACCTTGCAAATACTGTGATACGGTGATACTGTCAGTACTCACAAAAATTATAACAAATACCTGTGGTTATGGAGGGGGAATGGTGAAATGAACTCAACAATTTGTTGATTTATCTAGACTATACAAAGAGTCCGTAATTCCAGTTAGCTGTTCAGCTCTTTATCCCTAAAGTCATGTGATATGGGAATTCTAATTTATTCACACTAGTAAAAAAATGCATGTAGATTTTCGTTTAAGACATTTCTTAAAGTTAAAAACTGAAGGCATATAATATATGTTGCAGAACAGAGCATTGAGATACTGAGGTTGCTTCTCATCATTCCTCAACAATAGCTGGAAAATAAATATTACAAGTCCAGTTCACAAACATAGTTACTTTCTGTTAATCTTGCTTCCTGCTTAGAATGTAAGTCCTTTAGGTAAAACTACCTGAATGGCTAAAATCAGATATGATGTGTGTGGACTAAAGATAGAAGAATTAGCTATAGTTTTTGTTGCTGTTTTCCCTTAGCTATGAATGTATTTACAATGAATTTTTTTAAGAAATGAACGATTTCAAACCAATACTGGACAAAAGTCTTGGTGGTAAATGTCTTCTGAGTGAAACTCAGTACTCTAGCTGTCAATATTTCAATTGCTATGTATGTATCTTAAATACCATGCTACCTGCCTCTGAAAGTGACCTGAGAGGTCACCTTAAAAGTTAGGTGTATTTATTTAACAACCAATACCTAATAACATACCTTGAAAATTGTTCAGGTCTTTTTCAAGAATGCTTGAGCTGATGATTTTCCTTTTTTAAAAATGCCAGCTAATATTGTGAGAAACATCAGTTAGTTTATCTGATTTTTTTTAAGGTGAGCCTCAGAAGTGATTTAAGTAATATTTCTTTTTCCTCAGTCTTCCTCTTTTCCAGTGTTGTATATAAGATAAGGAAAACAGTGAGATTTTTGTGATCCTTCATGTTTTCCATCCTTAGAAAGAAACACCGTAGATCAATATTTTGTATAAATGCATGGGTTTTAGTGAATTGAAGATTCAGGAATGGGTAGATGGGATGCAAGCATCCCCTTTAGCAGATGTTGTGGAGAAACTTCCATGGTAGCAAATACTTTTAATTTTTTTTTTACTTTTTTCTATTACTGTTTCCATTTAACAAACATTTGCATTAAGAGACCAGTTTTTCTTGTGTTTTATTTTTTTTACCTAGCTTAGTTGTGACTGGTTAACACTAAAACCAAACCCTCCAAACACGTCTGACATCACCTTTTCAGGAAGTGTGAGCTTACTGTTTTGTTTTTATTTTCTTTTTTAAGGTAACAGAATCTCCAGCAGATGTAGCAGAAAGAGCAGACAGAATCATTACCATGCTGCCTTCTAGTCCCAATGCAAAAGAAGTTTACACTGGAGCAAATGGAATTCTGAAGTAAGAATTTTTTGTAGTTTGGAGAATTCCCACTCCTACACGAATCTGTATCATGTTGTTTGTCAGATGGTCCTTGTTGCTATGGCTCTTACCGTGCCTTCAGGGCACTTAATTCAATGTTCTCTGTTCTGTCACTATTGATATTTCTAATTATATGAGTTCTTTTATACAGTGCTTGCTTTTGAATGGCTTTTGGCTGAAGTCTTAATTTTATTTTCTGTAGAATAATAATTTATGTGCATTTGAGGCAATTGAACTATTAGCTGCTTTTTTAGTTACATGTTTCTTTTGCCATAATGTGGCGTTGTACACACAAGGGTACCTAGAATATTTGCTGGCAACAATTATTTGCTCAAATAGTTTTTTCTTTTACTTGAAATCCTATAAATTAAATTTTCTGCAGAGATATCATTATTTTCTTATGTTATTAAAGTATATGAATGTAGAAGAGCTGAAAAGAGTTTATATTGATTTCTACTCTTACTTATCTGTTTATTACACAACAAAATACTTAAAGAGTTTGTTTAATGTGAAACAGTGGTTCTTAACTTCTGTGGAGAAATTTCCACTGAGCCTTAAATGCATAGTTTCCAGAAATATGTTGCTCAGAGTTTTGGAACTTGCCAAAATAAAAAAAAAAAAAAGTATTTTAGTGTCTGTTCTGGCCACATGTGCACTGCCCCTGGCAGGATGACTAAGGCTACTGGATACTCCTAAGGATCATGCAGGATGTTGCAGGTATTCAGGTTAATAATGAAAAGGAAGGAACATACAGAAGACAAAAGTACAGTAGGTTGTCAAAAAACAGCGATGGCTTTTTAGGTATTGATTGTGCAGTGCAACAGTGTAAGGATGCAATGATAAGAAAATGAAGTAGAGCAGAGGGATTTCTGTTGTTCTGGCTTCCTGCCCTTGCTATCTGTAGTTTAATACCTCACAAAGTAGGACTGAGCAGATCTAAGTATCCATAGCTTAGCCCTTTCAGGCAAGGTGGGTAATTGGATCAGTCCCCCAAAGCTAGGCAAACAGCTGTGAGAGAGCTGTATCCAGGATGGCAGAGGGTTGAAGAACAATTGGCAGTACTCACTGACATAGTACAGCCTGTTAATCTTTTGAATACATAGATGTGGAAAATCCTTCAGGGAGCAGAGGGTGTGGAAAGCAGTCCTGGGCTGGTGCAGTTTCTCAGCCTCTGTGTTAAGAGAAGAAAATGTAATTTGGCAGTAGTAGTTGTCATTCTAAGTGACCTGATCCTTGCTGACTGGTTTGACTTTCACACAGAGTATTCAAAATTTTTGAAAACTTTGAAAGCTTTTTTTTAAGCTTTTTTTTAAAAGCTTTTTTAAGCTTTTTTTTAAGCTAAAACATTGCACCATGAAATGTTTAGGGGTTAACTTAGTCATCTCTCTGTGTTATCAAGGAGCCTCCACTGCTCCTTGTTCTGAACACAGGGGGAGACAATGCAGTATTTATCTGCACTGCTGGTTTTCCTTGCACTCGTTCCAAGACAAGTTTTGTATGTGTAGCACTGTTCGGGTCTGGAGCTCCAGTGGAGTCCACAACAGGATGTATATATGGAGAGACTATTGCCAACAATCTAGGTTGTTCAATTAAGTGAAATCCGCTGTATTGCCGACAGCACGCAAAGTGAAATGAAGCTCTTCATCTGTCATGTGTAGCTTTAAATACACCATCTTTTTATGAATGAAAAATTGTGTTTGATTTCATGGTGAATGCTGGTCAAGTGGTTTTGAAATCATGGTGATATTAATTGGAAGGAAGGATAAATTTATTTTTTTTTTATTGTGGAGGGCATAATTTATTTTTTTTTAATTTTAAAACTTTAAGTGTATTTTTTTAATCACATATACATACAACTTCCTGTGTTCTACAGTTTAGGATACAGTTCTTCTGACCAAATTTGCCATCTGTCAGTGGGAAAACAACATTTTTCTCCATGCTTCACTTCAAATCTCCAATGACCTTTTGTGGTCTTAGTTATGATCTTTATGTAGAATGAATTATTGCACATGGGAATGGATTGCCCAGGGAAGTGGTGGAGTCGCCGTCCCTGGAGGTGTTTAAGAGAAGCTTAAACTGACATGGTCTAGCTGGGGGGTGTAGGGCTGGATGATCCTGTGGGTCCCCTCCGACTCGGAGTGGCCTGTTAGACTGTGAGGGAACTCGGTTTGTGTTTACTGCTCTGGAATGTGCGTTCGGCCACTGTACAGGTGTTAGATGGTGAGTTGAACTAGATGATCCTTATGGGTCCCTTCCAACTCATAATATTCTGTGAATCTGTGAATTCTGTGAATCTGTGAATTCTGTGAATTGTAACAATGATTAAAAGGATGCTATCAGACTATTCTGCTAAGAACTTAAGATATTGTATATATAAAAAGAACATTGTCTTGTTATATATTAAAATTTAGGCTAGGCTATGGGAGGCTTGGATGGATGGAGCGTTGTTGGCCATGGCTCCAGGGCTGTGAGTTCGATCCCTGGGTGGGTGCTCACTTGGGAGTTGGACTAGATGATCCTTGGGGTCCCTTCCAACTCAGAATAACCTGTGAACATTTAGTTCAGTTGCTTCAAATGCGTCTTAGATGATCTGTATATGATAGACTGTTCAAACTTGTATGGTGGTGGGTTTTTCTAGTGCACCTGTTTTGTGTAATTTTTTTTACAACAGTGTTTAGGAAGAATAACCCTTTTTGTTTTCAGCTTTTATTGGGCTTTGAGTGATTCAAAACTGCGTAATATACATAATTAGAAGCATAAATACTGAGCAGATCTTGCTCAGTATGGTTTAAAACTTTGTGTTTATTAAGGTACCAAAAAGTGTCTGTACATTCATCATGAGGAGGAAAGCCTGTGCCATAGCAATAGTTGCAGATGTGTTGTGAAACAAATATATAATAATAACAGCAAAACCAAATCATCTTTATTTTAGGAAAGTGAAGAAAGGCTCATTGCTAATAGATTCCAGTACTATCGACCCAGCAGTTTCAAAAGAATTAGCCAAAGCTGTTGAAAAAATGGGAGCTGTTTTCATGGATGCCCCAGTTTCTGGAGGTAAGTCTTCCTTAACAGTTTACCTCATATTGGACACGTTGTCTCTTTGCAGTCTCAGTCACCAATTTGGACCCTTGTTGCTACAAGTTGCTTTTCTTTGTTATATGTATAGTATTATGTTTGTTTGTTATTGTTGTTTGATTACATTAGAGAAATAGGTTATTTTAGGAATATTTTAAGGTTTAGGAGTGTGCTTTTGTGTTAGACCTGGAGAAACTCAGCTTTCTTGGGATATGGCACAGTGGTCCTTTTAATTTAACTTCTTTCATAAAGTTGCAGGTATTCACATCTCATCAGCCTCCATCTGTTTCTTTCTGTTCTGAAAAAAATTGGTCATCATTAAGCAGTTCTTTTGCTTTTTCATTAATTAAAAGGGAGAGAATGAAGGGAGGAATATAGGATTTCTTTATCAAGAGAAAACAGAGCTTTTGTCTGGTTTTACAACAGTTGAAGAATGTGAGTTGTATTTGTCTATCCTTAAAGTTGCAATCTATTGATCTTTTGAATATGTAATCTTTTGTAAGGAATAATATAGGCAAAGAAGTCTTTTCATTCTGTGGACAGAAGAGAGCAGAAATATAAAATTAATATTTTGAAAACAAACCCATAGCTTAATGTTACTATTGTTGAATTCTTCTCTAAAGCGCCTAGAATTAGAAGGTGAGGAAACCGCATTTTATATGAGAAAATCTTAGGGTTTTTACAATCCACACTAAAAATTAGTGTAAGTGGGATTGTGAGAATTCTTTATTTTCCTCATGAGTGTGGATAAGGAGCAATAACTAACCATCTTTTTGATTTTCAGATGAAAACTTAAGACAGGATTTGACTATGTACTAGAAGCCAAAATTTTCATCCAAATTCTGTTGTGAACAGAAGACAAGATTTTTGCTTCACAGCTATTATTTTATTTTCTAAAGTTAGGTGACTTGTTAGCCTGGGAATAAAAAACCACGGTGTAAGTGTATTGTGGGTGGATTATATTTCTATCTGATAATTTTTTTTTACACAGCATGGCCTTTAGCTTATCAGCTGGGCAATTCTGACATCTTCTTGTGGTTCTCCTCACTCCCTTTCTGCAAAATATGTTGTTTACCCAAGGGAATTATTTTCCTTTTAGAAATACAGTGATCCTCCGCATAGTTGCGGTCCGTAATTTGTGAGATCCCATACTCGCTGTTGATTTTCCAGCGAGTTGCGGGACCTGGCACATGCGCAGAACCTACCGCGACCTCAGTCTGATCAGCCCCCAGCCCCGCCCTGCCGCCTCCCCGTTCACATGGCTCACACAACCAGCCCTGTCCCCGCTCCCCCCCGCCCCACTTGCAGGGCTCACAGTGCCATCCCTGTCCCCACTCCCCTCTGCCCCGCTCGCACATCTCGCGGCGCCAGCCCCGGCCTCGGTCCCTCGCACGGGAAGCACACCCAGCCCTGGGCCCCAGCTCGGCCCCCCCTGCTGGCGAGGCAAGCACAGCCCGACGTCTGAAACAAGCCCCGCTCTCAGAACCATCCTTCAGACCTTATATGGCGAGGGGACATGGCTACGGGCATGGTGTACTCGACTACGTAGTGGGTTCGCTATCTTTGTGGATTCCATGACTTGCATGAGGCGGACCAGACCCAACAGCCTGCGAGTAATGGGGGATCACTGTATCTGTAATTTGTTTTTACAAGTAAGGTTTTGCTGTAAGGCTGATTATGCTCTAAGTACAAAGAAAAAAATTAAATGTTTGATTCCAAAACAATCCTAGCTGTTTTAGGGGTTTTGTTCCTTGGGAAAATGGTAAGGCCAAGACAAAGTTAATATGATCACTATGTGGTATAAATACAGATGGGTTTTTTGGTTTTAGTGGTTTATCTGAACACAAATAACTTGGTGGTTTGTGTCAGTTACAGATTGAGTGATACTCTGAAGGAGGGGAAAAAGAATTGAGACTTAGCTTTCTAGTACTTAATGTCTGTGAATGCCAAGAAGTGCTCTGCACTAGTCGTGTCTAAAGTGGTCAGTTGCTAGAAATGTGGAGAAGTTAAATCTGTTGGGAAAAAAATGTTTAATGTTATACTTTGTTATTTCCATCTTCCAAACTTAACACGTCAAGTCTTTGGGTATTTTTATATGTCCTGACTGGATTGTTGGCCTTGTGACAAAACACTAAACGGAGAAGTATGCACGCCTCTCTAGAAATTGGCAGGTATTATCCTTTAGCTGTGCAATGCCTTAGACTTGGCAGGAGAGCAGAGGAGGGTGTTTGTGGGATGCAGTGAGGAGGAAGAGAAAGCAGCATGCCTGAGCTGTACTCTTTAGATCTGTCTATTTACTAGCTGTTATTGGCAGACAACTCCATTTGTGTTTTTAGGTATTTGGGTGTTGCCTGACGGATGTTAATGTTCATCTGCACTGTGAACAAGTTATTTCACACATGGAATATTTTTGAAATGTCTTGGTATATAAGCATCGGTGAGAAATAGTAGTGGTTTTAATCCTGTCCTGGTATTGCAAATAAAGAATCTTTGGGTAGAGCATTAGCGCCAGATTTTAGTGGCCTGTTTGCAGCCTTACCCCTGAAAGATTCTTTCCCTTGATCTTTTTCAGATGAGTCTATATAGTAGTGCTGTCTTCTTCATATGATTGGCCTACAGCATTTACTTGCAGCTTACAGTCAGGACCATTAAGTGGAAGGTGATGCACCAAGTTACTATAGTATTATTTTGTATTAACTGGAAAATACTTCTCATCCCAGTAGTTGCATGTGGATTATGCTGCTAATGCTGTCTAGAGGTAGCAATCGCTTTACCCTGGGATTAGGATCTCTTGCAGGTCCACATGAGAAAGTTGTGTCACAGTTCCCAGTGCTGCCCTGATTTGTGACCTCTTTGTGAGGATGTGACAAATGAAGAAGCACCTTCAAAATCCGTATTTATTTAATGCATTTTTTTAATGTAGAGGAGTAAATTTATCTCTTTGTGAAGATTGGATCCTGCATCTTTGTATGTCTAAGAGGCTTTTAAAGCACACATTATCACAGAAACGTATTTAAAACTGACTTCTGTTGGCAGAAGACACGTCTGGCTTAGTGCAGGATCTAAATTTAGCCTTCAAGAATTGTGTCAGGTTTGTCCTCCCACTGATTTGAGCAGAAGTATGGTACAGATTTTCACCTTGCAATCCCGAGCAAACTTTACTAGTGGCTTTACTCATGCTGCTGTAATAGTTCTCTCTTTTTAACTCCATATGCCAAGTATGTATTGTCTGAAGTACAGTGAGTGATTTTTTTTTTTATTTCTGATGTGATTCTTTCTTCATTTTAAGCATTGATAGTTCTCAGATATGTACTGCCTTTTCAACCTTTTTCCCCTTCCATTGACTCCATTATATCAGCTCCGTATCTGCTCTGAATACATTGTAGTGCATTCTGCTTTAACTTCACCAAAAGATGTGACAGCTTGATTTGCTTTTCTGGTTTTGGAGGTACCAAAAAAATGTTTTAAATTCGTCTATAAGTATGGTTCTTTAAGATCCAGTAGTGAAACTTACGGAGATCTTCCCCCTCACTGTATACCTTAGCCAACATAGTCAAGGAAACGAATTACAGTGATCCCCCGGAATTTGCTGGTGGTCCAGTCTGGGCAGGTCCCATGAGTTATGAAATCCGTGAAGATGCCAAACCCATGAATACTCATATATGCCGGTAGCCATGCACCCTCCACTAATAAGGTCTGGAGGGGTGGTCCTGAGACTGTGGCCCACACTGTAGCAACTCATTAAAGTGGAGGAAGCGCCCTTTGGTTCTCCCCAGCCGCGAAATCCGGGGTGCAGGACATTCTATGCAAGTGCACGGTCTCACAACTCGCTGAAAATCCAGCCATGGTTAATTGAATCCGCGGATATGCGAGCTGGGAATATGTGAGGAATCACTGTATTACAGGTTTATTTAATTTTTTTTCTCTTGAAGAGTGATTCTTTCACTATTGTAATAGCAGGATCAGACTGAGAGCAGAGATTAAATAGACCAAACAAAACAATTGGTGAATGTGTTTCTCTTATTTGAATGTTGGTGTCTTAGTGCAGTGTCTTTTCCAAGAGAAGCAGAGGACTTAAGACTATGTCTATGGACACTAATGCTTGCAAAGATGATCTGAAAGATGTTTTAAGACTAGACTAAATAATAAATACAGTAATCCCTCAAATATCACAGGGGGTCGATTCCAGAAACATGCAGTGATAGCAAAATCTGTAAAGTGGCGATAAATAGGTAAATATGTGAAAGTCAGTAGAGCTGGTAACAACACATAAAAAAACCCCGCAATGTATTGAAGCCGCGAATGGTGAACCACCAAGGAGCAAGGAATTACTGTATTAATAATGAGTTGTTCAAATGTTGCACCTTTTAGCTTGTAAATTCTGTTGTAATAAAGATGCATAATCAATATCTTTGCCTGAATAAAGGTGGTGTAATAGACCTGGCATTATTGGAGAGCCTTTGTTAAGCTGCTTCATAACTGACTTCACTAGGTTGGGTCCACTTTGTGTTTTAGCTTTGTGCATTTCTAGAGGAATTCATTCTTATGTCTTCATGGGAGCTAAAGAGTTGATAGGTTGATTCAGTGTCTCTAATTTGAGGCATTGTGTACTTTTTTAATAAATAATTGTTAAAAGTACATTATGTACTTTTAAAATAAATAATTGTTATTTCTGTTTTTTAACTTCTAGTCTTTATTTTTAAAGCCTAAATGCAAGTACTCAGAATGGCTACAATGTTCTCTGTGCTCCCGCTACCGAGCGTAGTACTTGCACCTCACTTCCTCTGCTCTTCTTGAGACACTACGTGCCTTGACTGATCTTTTCTTTCCTGACATGTTTCCTGATTTCTCTGTTTACTGTTTTTGCTGAATGCATCTGATCATATTAATTTTTTGTCAAGTCTCTAATCTAGAGATGGTAGTAGAAATTATGATGTACAACCTTAGTATTAAAGGTAGTATGAAAAATGATACTGAGTTATTCTGAAATCTAAATAAGGGAAAGGTAATGCAGAAAGTAACTTATGACAAAGAAGGGAAGAATTGAGTAAACTGATTTAAGGAAGCTGAAGTGAGAATGAAGAAATATTTTGAAATCTGAGTGCTTAAAAAGCTTCTGATTTCTACTAACTTAAGATTTAAAGTGTTTCACAATATTTGTTTGTCAAAATAAAGCCAGTTTAATAGACATCTTTTGCTGGAGAGAAGATAGAAAGGAATGAAGATGCTGAAAATTTTACACATTATCAAGACGTGACTTTTGACACTGAGGAGGGAGGAAATACAAACCCTGTGCAGAAATCACAATGTTGGCAGCAGCTGCTGTTTCTGAAGAGTCACATAGTACATTTGCTGATGTGCTGACTTTGCAAGGCTTTTTTTCTTCTGTAAGTCTATTATGCCTTTTATTTTATTTTATGTAGAATGCAAAAGGTAGCCAAAGGTAAGGAAGAACAAACAGTTTTGTTGAGAGTATGATCTAATGAGAGTTCACTGAAGTGGAGACAATTATCCTACAATGACTAAAAGGGTGCAATAACTGATTTTATTAAAGTATATCATATATTTTGGCAATAAAATTGTGTGGAGTCTGGGAAAATGATGACCAGTGTGCAAGGAAACATACCTGTCTCCATTTATTCAAAGGTGTAAAGGTGAGTTATTCAGGCTGGCCCAATGGGATATAACCAGGAATAATGGGCTGGAAATCATTAAGGAAAGAAAAATGTGTTCTGTGTCTACCAGGAAAACGACATTCTTCATACACTGTGGAATAATTTCCAAAGGAGATGGTTAAAGCCAAGTATCTCAACATGCTTTAAACTGTACTGGGCAAAGTGCTAGGAACTATTCTGTAGGGAAAAGTCTACAACTGGCAGGAGGATGGCTACATGATCTAATCAATCTTTTCCATCTCCAGTGTCTACAATTCTGTTGTTCTCACACATGGTGTTCAAAAACTGTTAAAGGAAAACTGTCCAGATGGAAGTTAGAAATCCCTGTGGCACTCTTGAAAAAAAAAGTAAGGAATAATTGCAGAATTAGAGCCAACATTCCTTCTCTCAGTAAAAATGGTTCTAATATCCATGACTACATGAGCTGTTCCCACATTCCTAATAACTGCTCTGTTTGTTTGTAGTTACTTTAATGCTAGTATCTAGCTCATCTTGTCAAATGTTCTGAGATATCCAGAGTAAGAAAGATCTTCAAATGTCAGCCTGTCATAAATCCTAGGGAATAAAAGTTACTTTTGAGAAAAATTTTATTTTATTTTGATTGCTTCTTCTAGAGAATGTTTAAAGTTAAGGAGTTGCAGGTGGTGTTTTGGAATTTTTCTGGAATGAAGTGATGACTTCGAAGCTTTATACAAAGTTTGTTTTAGTTTTAAACATTCACGAGCTTCTATTTCTCTCTTTTTTGCTCCTGCAATGGAGTCTCTTGTTCGAAGTGTGTATTTTTCATTTAGTAAAAAAAATCTAGTGTGACTCCTGTGCTTGGGACCGCGGGAGTGGTGAGCACCATAACTTAATAATCCCCTGACTCTATCAATTAGGGTATCTGAGGATTATTAGGACTATCTGAGTCCTAATTTCATACTGTGAGACCTGTCAGTACTGAGCCCAGCACCACACACACTAGAGCAGGAAATACAAACTGGAAGGGACTGCACGAAGTAGAATGGGAAGCACGCTGTTCCTGCACAGCAGCTGTCAGCATGGAGACAGTCCCACCAGCTACAACCATTGGAGATGCTGCAGGAAGACAAGCTACTTACTCTGAATCTTAATAAAAAGCACTTGCAATTCAGTATTGCCTTAAATAGTTTTTTTCAGTCTGTGTGTGGAATTCTTGTTGTTTAAAAAAAACCCCCAAAGGCTGGAGAAACCTGCTTTGCTGTCCTGGTTTCAACTGGGATATAGTTAATTTGTTCCTAGTAGCTGGTACAGTGTTGGGTTTTTTTGATTTAGAATGACAATAATGTTGGTAAACACACTGGTGTTTAGTTGTTGCTAAGTCCTGCTTACAGCAGTCTAGGTCTTTTGAGTTTCCCATGCTCTATCAACAAGCCAGGAGGGAGTGTATCCAGGACAGCTTTTCTGAACTGGCCAAAGTGATATTCCATTGCAGAGAATGTCATGCTCAGTATGGAAAATGGGGGGAATTGCCCGGAAAGGGCTGATTGCTGCTCGGGAATAGGCTGGACATTGGTCAGTGGGTGGTGAGCAACTGTATTGTGTATCACTTGACTTTCTTGGGTATGCTTCTCCTCCTCATCCCACTGGGGGCAGAGGAGTGAGTGAGCTAGTGGCTGCGTGGTACTTACTTGCTGGCTGGGGTTAAATCTCAACATGTATTAAAATGGATTGGTCCACTGAAGACGTGGCCCAACATAGAATTACATGTTTTATTTTGTCTCTTATTCAGCAAGGGAGGTCTGCAGATCTCACACTTAGACACATGGGAAGAAACATTAATGCCCTAAGTGCCTGAACCTTAAGACACATCTTGAGTGTACATTTGTGTAAACTGCTCTGTGTTGAAGAAGGCTCCTCTGAAGGCTCTACAACCACTTGAACTAAAGAATAAAGAAGAAAAAAACCTTAAAAACTCATATGGGGTAAACTTTGCAGACAGGGACAACTAATTTGTTTTGTTTTGTAGTGCAAGTCTTTGAAAGTAAATTGGTTTTTGATCCCTTAAATGGCTGAAACTTGGTTCAGTAGGAATGAAAGCTGATCTTCTGTTGACCTCCATCTGGATAATGCTGGTATTCTAAGTTCCTTGTGTTCCATTTTAAAGTCATGATGATGAGTTGGGCAAGGATGAGATTTATTTGTGACAACATTATCTTATGATCTGGAGCCATTCTAAGTCACTGGACCATTGCAGTGACCAACCATCTTTACGTTTTGACAAGTGTTTTAAGTTGTGCTAATAAAAGGAGGGAGAATATTCTAGCAGAAGTACTCCCTCCCTCTGCACTTTAAGCAAATACCTGAAAATTACTCCATGTTTAGTGTCCAGTATATTATTGCCCATTGTGAAATACTTCAGGACATTGAGCTTTTGTCCTTAGCAGAACAACTCCTGTTTAATCCACGGGGAACATATAGAAATATGTACCAGGATTTCCTAGTTATTCCTCCTTGAATCACATTTTAAAAACCCATAGTTTGAATGATTAAATAAAAGGGTAAGGGAAAAAGTGTTGCTTTTTACTGTTGATAAGCATTTGGAATTCAGCTGTCAGCATACAAGCTATGTAAATGTTCACCTTTCAGTTTGTCCAATAATATTTAGTCTTTTTGGCACCCCACTTCCATCTACTGAAATACAGATGACAGAGGGGAGTCATGCAGTTCCAGATCTGAAGAAACAGTTTTTAACTAGAGTTCTCTTCATGCCAAACCCAACATAAGACCTGAAGCAGAAAAAAATTGTACTTACTACACTGTATTTGACCTACAGTTTTAATCCTTAGAACTTTGTTATCATTTTCATTCTTCTAGTTTTGCTGGGACACAGTGTGTGGAATTTCCTAAACCTTAGACAACTTTAACCTCTATCTGTTCATAACAACTGTCAAAATGTGCATGGCAGGAGCAGAGTAATGCATGGAAATGTCACCTTGATGCTGTACCTTCAGTTTCTATTCCTGGTTCTGTAAGCAGTTGTGGTTTAATTATTCTGTGTTGTGGAAGAATGTTGAATTTATTTGCAGTAAAATGGTGGGGAATGAGGTGGGGACAGGGCAGTATGAGGCACTGTGCAACACTTTATTAGAATCTTTACGTATTTTAGGTAAATCCACATAATTTTTTAATAGTATACTGTTGTGTTGTTTGACTATTGGGAAATTAATGGGTTTCTTAATGTGAAGTTTAGGCAAGTTGACAAGAATACTAATCTGACATGTAATTATTATCCACTTGCTTTATTTAATGTGAGTTGCTGCAAAGTGTGTGTTTGCTCAGTAAATGCATAGTTTAACCATATGCAATAAAAAATGATGCATTTTTGCTGTCATTTTCTTTTCCATTTGTGTTTCCATTGCTTTCTGAGAATGTGTGGTGGGAACATGTGACTCTTGTCTCTTAGAAGATTTGCCACAGGGGGTACAGAGAAAGTCACGCAGACTTTTAGCCTTGCCTGAGGAGCATACAACTTGTGTTTCATTTGTGTCAGATTTCTTGAGTTTGTTTAAAATCGTGGCTTTTCATTGTGAAACTGGCTTGATAATCTGTACGGATGTATAACTATGCATAGTTAGCTCTTCAAACTCAGTTGTTTTCTGATGCCCAACACGTTTCTGATTAAACTATTTCCCAGAATTGCTAGTAGTCTGAAAGGAGTATTTGGTGGCAGCTAGATGCTTTTTGTCTTAAATAAGGCATTTTATGTTGTACAGCAGGAAGAATAGAAATTTCTCTTTTGAAGGTTTGAGGACAGCTGGAGAAAGGAATTTTCAGTAGGTTATCAGCGTATGAGATAGAACTCCATATAGTTAGAATAAACTAGGAGAGTGTCTAGCTTTTCTATTTCTGCAGATACACATTTTAGGATTTATATTACTGGGGATTTAGGGGTAATGCTGGGGCAGTGGTAAGGTTTTGTAGTGGAAGGACTAAATGAGATGCTGATGTGAATTTGGCAACCAGGAGAGTTTCCTGAGATGAAGTATCCTCTTAGCTGTCTCAGCCTGAATCTTGGCTCCCTCTGAGAGTCCCACCCTGTCCAAAATGGAAGTTCCTGCAGAGAGCGCTAATAGCATCCCTCACTGCCCCAACGAGTCATGTTAAGGCTTAGGGCCTAACTGCTGTGAAAGAATGCAAAAAATTCCTCCCAAATTTTCCTCAGCTTCAAAATGAACATATTTGATTACCTAAATGCATCATTCCTGTTCTAGAACAAATGGACCACAGGAAAGCACAACAACTGCCACACCTAATAACGAAGAAGGTGGTTAATCTGTTAGTGTTTGGTCACTGGCACTTTTTTCTCTACTGTATTAATATGTTTAGCAATTCTTAACACTAAATGTGACAATGTGCACTTACTCAGAATTTTGTTTTCCTTAGTAGACAATTGCACCAATCCTGAACGGAGTGGTTTTTTGGTAAAAAAACCCCACTTCCTTTTGGGGTAAAGGAATCTTAGAAGATTGAAACAGTAGGCAGCAAAGCTTGTTAAAGAGGTTTTTATTTTACAAGCCCTCAAGAATTCAGAATATGACTTGCTTATTACTTTAAAAAGTCCAAATGTCCCTTATAGACTCCGTTTCAGAGCCAGCATCAAATCTATACTGTACTTGTCTAAAAATTCAAACTTGTGCTCTTGGCTGTTACTGTTTACTGAATCAGAACCCTACTGTTTCCACTTGCACTGTATCTAATTTATCGTAAGTGACCACAAAACCTAGAATTATTTATATGTTGGCACCTAACAGCTCCACTATAGTTAAGGGTCTGTTGGCATTTCCATTATAAACCTTCCCTTTGAGAGGTTTATAACTTGGCGGTTTTACTTTTGCTTCAGGCTCAAATGTGCCATTTTCATCCAAGCACAAATTCTTCTACAGAATTTCATTTAAATCATTTTGGCCATTATTTATTTTAGAGTGTGTGTGTTTGGGAGTGGAAGGGAACACACTATTTAATTTTGGTTTCAGAAGCTTTTTGGTCAGACTATATAATGAAAGAAAAATGGTGCTTTTTATTTTATTTTGTAGGGACTTAACCCTTCCTTGGGTGTGTTGGAGTTACTAAACCCATACTTTTTCAGGTTACTGTCACTGCTTACATGCCACGCATCCTCTCCCACTCACCCACCCACCCACCCATCAAGCCAACCCCTACCCAATTACATGCTTTGAGGAAGCAGAGAAAGGTTTTGAGGGAAGTGGATGAAGTACCATACAATCGATGTTCCGTTGAGAGGCCTCTAGCCAACTACGTAGTTCAGCTGTGGAAGCAGATGGAGCTTAATTGGAAAAAGACAGGCCGAGTGCACTTGTCCATCAAATGTAACCCTATGTGGTTAAGAGTGGCATTTCCTATGGCTCTGCCATTTCTTGTGGGATGTGTGTAAATTACTACTTGGGTGGAGTAATTCACCAGGTCTAAAAGTGATGTGAGTTGACATTTTCCCTTGCGCCACAATGCTGAACCACAGAGGACTTTCAACACTTTTTTTAGTCTTAAATTCTTGCCATAGTACTCTATTATTATGCTGATTAAATTCTTACTACACAAATAGTAGATATCTATAATGCTTCTACTAATCATAGTAACACAGCACGCTTTATATCCTAACTTAAGAATACAAAGAAGGGAAATGGTGTACAGAGGGATAGAAGTTTTTATTAGACCCAATAATACAGCTGAAAATAGAAAACAAGTTTCGGAGTCAGTTCTTTCACCATGTTGCACAAGAAGCAGTAAAGTACAATAGTGTTTGTTAGTTTTTTCCTTCACTATTGAATTGCAAGAGAAAGCTACTCAATGGAAAACAAAATGGGGACAGAATATGTGGTTTAGCAGTTTCTTATGTACTCATCCTTTTGGGATCTTATTTTTCTTCAGGTAGTTCATGCAGATTACTGATTGGACAGGACAGTAATAAGAATACTTCAGTTTTTTTCCTTCTGTTTTATTAGCAAAAGGGAGAAGGGAAGCGTGAGTACAATTAATTGACAGGAGATACCAACAGTTTTTTGCACCACAGGACATTAGATCCCACTGAAGTGCAGTCGGCCCTCTTGCACTTTGTGCCCCCCATATTGCGGCTTCACATTTTAGTGGCATGATTTTTTAGCGATGAAGGACGTCCCTTTTTGCAACTGCACACGCATGACCTGGCACACATGAATATTAAATTAGGCAGTCATGAATATGCAAATCAACATGCACAGCCACTTCTCCTCACAGCGGCGGCGGTGGTGGTGGCGAGGCCGCTTCCCCAGAGCCGCCGCCATGCACTTATAAATGATTTACACACTCTCAGGGGTGCAAGGCTTTTTTGAGTGACTCTCCATGACATACTCATTTACTCTGACTATGGAGAGACCGGGTCTACCCATCCCGAGAGACACTGGGACAGCGGCAAGGGCAGCTCCTCGCACCCGTGTCCCTGGCCGAGCCGAAAAGGAGTTTTTCCCAGTGTGGGGTGGCTGTGGGCTCTGGGAAGGGCCAACACAAACACCAGTGCATAGCAACACAGTGCTGAAATAGTGCTGGGGGGGCCGCATGAGGGTGCAGGGCAAGTTTGCGTATTAATGAACTGCCATTCAATGCGGAACTAGGGCTTTGCGGAACCCGATTAAGACTGCTGGTCCGCGATATAGGAGAGCTGACTGTATTTGAAAGTCTTCTCTATCTTTAATTTCCCCCTAATCCAGATGTTAGTGAATTCAATCTAAATCTTTAATGTTTTAGGGAAAACTAATTTTAAATTTTATTAGTTTATTTTTAGATTGTTGGCATTAACATTTAAGAGGACTGAAGACTAAAAGCTTATTGTATCTTAAAACCTGCCATTTTCTGTTTTGGACCCGGGAAACAGAAGCTTACAGAAACAGAAAATGTCACCAGGCATGTGATTAGTTCATCACTATCAAAACATATATTAATAGCATTTTCACTGGTTTCCCTTTATTGCTAAGGACTAAGAAATATAAGCTATATGCAGTCATGGCAAAGGAAATCATTAGAACTGTCTTAATAGGACACATCTATAAAGCACCCATTTGGCATATAACACCTAGGAATCTGCCTGAGTCCATCCAGTTCGATGGGAATTTAGTGCAAGTAGAAGAGGTGTGTCCCTGGTGTCTGTTAAGTGTCTGTGGGCTAATCTCTCTGTTTTACATTATTGAGTTACTGCCTTCCAAACTCCAAGGTTTCAAAGCATTGTGTAGAGCTGACATCCTGGGCATGACTTGACTGGACTTTTCATGCAACTATAAGCTAGTTCTTCTATGTATTTGGCAATATCCTTCATCCCCAACTAAACATAGAGGATTTTTTATTTGGTGTCGCCTAAGTTCAAGGTTTTATTGTTTGCTACTTTCAGCAGCTAGCTTTGTTGATTACTTAGACACTGTTGAAATATAACTCACAATGCCTTATACTCCTTTCTGCATTTCTTGGCAGTGGGATCATATTGAGTTAAAATATTTTATGGTTATTTTCAAAGCACGTCTGCAAACATGACCTTGAAGCAGAACTAAGTATTTAGGCTTAGCAAGTTGTTATGTTTCATTACTGCTTTGTTTCTTTTGTCTTCAGTACAACAATGGCTGACTCACTTTTAATTCTGTCCCTCACTTCCTAATCCTTTCAGAAATAATGTACTTTTTTCTTCTCCCTTCATCCACTTTAGTGGGTATATTGCTGTGCTCATGAGGTCACAGCTGGGAGTAAGCATTTTTGAATCTCTATCACTTTATTTTCTGTCAGCTTGAGTATCCTCTACACTGGCCAATGAACTGAGACACATTTTCTAAATTCAAGTTATTGCTCTGGATTTCCAATCACAGAATCTCAGAATATTCTGAACTGGAAGGGAGACACAAGGATCATTGTGTCCAGCTCTTAAGTGAATGGCCCAAACAGGGGATTGAACCCGTTACCTTGGTGTTAGTAGCACCAAGTTTTAAACACAATGACAAAATCTACAAGGTTTTGGTGGGAAAAAACAATAGGAGAAAGTTTATTAGCTGAAATGGACTTATCTGTAAGTACCTGGCATGGATTGCAGTTGCAAAGGAGTGTTACTTTTATTGGTACATGGCTTTAGAGAAGAGTTTTAACTGTGGGTTACTGAAGTCACTGAACTGTCTGCAAGCTTGCTAAGTGTTACTAGAATATGCATCTGTACTAACAATTTCAACCGTGCTTCATCCCCTCTGTTGCTTCAATTGCCTCTGTATTTCTCAAGCTGAAGATGTGTTTTCGGAGGACTGTATCACTTGGATACTTTACAACTCTGGAGCTAATTTATGCTGTCCATCATTACTTTGGCTCCCTAGTCAGATAGTTCTTATGAAAGCCAACAAATGTAATTGTCACTATGAATAAGTACTCACTGTGATGAGAGAAACTCATTTTTTATGTATTTAAGTAAACTATGTGGAAATTAAACTTTAGGAGGGGAAAGAACAAGCTGGAAAAGTCACAGTTCGTGAAGACTCTATTTGTAAGTGTGGCACATCGGATCCCAACATTTTTCTTTTCCTTAAAAAACAAGCTAAAAAGCAAACAAACTAAGAAATGGTTGCAAACATGCTCAAAAAAAACCTGGTTCCTGTTTTCCTTTATGTGTGTCAATTTTCATGCATTTGTTAAAACTTACATATTTTTTCCAAGGATTTATAAATTGTCAATAATGGCTCATGACTTTCCTGTGTTTTAGTGTACATCTTCACTATAGAAGGATTTTCACAAGTGAACAAAGTACTGTGTATTGCAAGCAGGTGTTTTTGTTAACTCAAATAGGAGATTATTTTAAAAAATATAAAACCCTGTGGCTTAAATCTGAAGTTACAGGAAAGACATAGATCTGGTGTATTTAATTGATGATAATGAAAATGCTATCAGCAAATAACTGCCACCCTTTCTAATATATGAGATTATAAGAGAGTAAAATTCTATACCTTCGTATGAATTGGTTCTTTAGTTAGTAACAGTTAATACTTAAAGTTTAATTTCTCCTTCCTCTTCACATGGACTCCATTGCTGCTCAGTCAACAGCAGCTTCTTAGGATGAGCTTCTTAATGAGCAGAAATCTTTCAAAATTAGTTTTGTGGGATCTTTTCTTGCTTTCCTTAGTGCTGTAGTATATTTTAGGTCTCATGTAGAAATTAAATGAGGGTTTAAATACAGTTCTTTGCTTAGTGCGAAGCCTGTTACGTGTTTGGTATGCAACTGTCATAAGGTTTTCTTTTCTCTGTTTTGCAGTGACCTTAACTTGACCTAAAATTACTAGTTTCTGTAGGGATTGCAGTGACTCAGGCTCAGAAAGGTTCTTGTCTGTCACTTGATGGCTGCTTCGTGTGTGTGTGTGTGTGTGTGTGTGTGTTGCATGACATCATGGTGTCTGTACTATCAGTTCCTAACAAAGACAGAAAAGCAAGTTCTACATATATTTTAATGCAATTTGCATTAATCTGCTTCTCTATACTCACTGGAGCAGCAGAGACATCTAAAACACAGGGTTTTTTTCTTTTGAAGTAATATATGTCTGAAATACAACAGGTTTAAGATATCTGTCTGTTTCATTACAAATCCATTTAAAATACCTATCATAATTCATGTTCCCTCATTCTTTCCACATTTAGGGGTGTTACCTGGGTTTGGAATAGCCAGCTGTCTCAAACACTATCCGCATTTTTAAAGGCATAAGAAGTCTTGGCAGACACTGGAACAATTAATTGGCTTTTTCAGCCAAGTCAGGTTAGGAAAGTATTTTTGTGGGGAGGGGGCTGGGTGGGAGGAGAATACAATGTCCTGGTTTCAAGTGAGTTCTATTAACCCTTTAGAAATGGTAGTCAGACTTCTTGCTAAGCGTAATTCTCCAACTCTGACATTTGTGAAATCTATTTCTTAAGTGAAAAGTTTCTAAACTATTAATATGCTGGACAGATACGCTTTATTGGAGAGAGATGCCTGGGATGAGGTGACAAGTGCTAAATCTAAATCATGATGGAATTAAAAATCACTGAAATGAAGTGGGCATTAGAATATGTATTAAAGAACTCTAACCTCCTCCTACTATATAAGTTTAGAAAACAAGAAGGAGAAAAGTGACATCTGAGGCCACTTGATGATGGTATCTTCCTGTTGAGTTAGGATGAAATATTTCCATGCTAGACTTGCTCGCCACATTCAGCACCTTGGCTTATCCAGAGATGCTTGGTTAATATTTAATTTCCATCTCCATAGCTTTGCTGATTTTAATTCCAAAACCAGAATAAGTACTAAACATTGAATTTTAATTACTCGTATGTCCTTGCATTCCTGAAGTATTTTGTCTGAAGTATTGGAATTGCCACACAGTCTGCTCTTTAAAAATTCTGTGCACATTTTGGTACCAATGGATCAATTTGTAGCAAAGAATTTTCCATTCGGTTGCTTTTAACAGTTGGCTTCCTTTGTTCTGAAGACTGTTTGTTTGTTTGTTTCGATTGTCGTTTATGGAGTAAACTACTAGTAGTTTAGACTGGAAACTGTAAAGTTAAACTTCTTGCAATCGTTACTGCCCCAAGTGGGAATATAAACCATATTGAACAAAATTTATTTAGCCTATTAAAAAGTCAGCCTAAAACGACATTTAATTAGTTTACACTATTACATCACTTCTAGTGGGGAGTAGAACTTAGGCAGAGTAAAAGGAGCTCTATCAGGTGAGCTGACTGTGGCCCATATGGGGCTTTAAGATAATGATGAGTTTAAATTTCCTCTTAGAGCTAAGTGAGAATAAAACTGGAGGCAATAAATACTCTTGGCCAAAGCCATTAAATGAAAAAGCTGGGAATTCTCCAGCTCTTGACTTAAATTGTTTGTTTATCAGCTGGCGCCTAGTCTGGAGTCAAGAGCTGGAGATTTCTATCTGTGACAGAACTTTGAAACTCTTGCAGGACACTTTCATTTTAACTTAAGGTAACTTGAGTTTATAGCTTTGGCTTTAAAGATTACTAATGATTTACTCATTTCCTTACCATTTAACCAGAGAGGACTTTTTCCCAGGAAGGGATCTGTGTTTATTTAGGGCCTTTGTCTGCGGAGGGATTAAAAGGCAGCCCACCAGCATTGTGAACTTGATGGTAATAAAAGGTCACCAACACACACCATAAAAACGTTCTTTCTATGGAATTAATTATACAGTGTAATTTTACAAAGCATTTCAGTAACCCTTCTTTTATACTTCTGCTGTATTCAATTTTTCCTTGAATGGGGAAAAATTCAACTTTAGTTATTTATTGTGCAAATTAGACCTTGTGTGTATGTGTCCATCTTTTTACAGTATAATATAGTCACTGGCAAGTTCAACACACAATTGAAACCAACTGTAACATTCCAGTTCAAGTTAAATCTCAACCTGTGAACTTTAAAACTTAAAATATTGCCACTGGGACCAACTGAATGAGAAAAGACTTGTTAGCTAAGAAATGCAAATGATTAACTTAAACATTGTTGCCATATTTGGCATTTTTATAGAATATTGAGTATTTTCCAAGGCATTAAGCACTGTTCAAACAGCATCCTCTTATTTTTTCTAAGCCACCAGATGGCATCGCAGCCCAGCCTGCTCAAAATAGGCGATTTATAATTCAGAAAGATTTGTACGGAAAGCATTTCCTCCCTTCATTCCATTAATTTTCCCTAGCTATTATGCCTGGATTTAGAATATCTTGAAATGATGATTAATAATCAAAGAAACTAGAGTAATTTAATTTATTTTTTTTTAACAAAGGTAAAAGCGTTAAAGTCATGTCATGGTATTGGCAAAACAGTTTTTGCTTTGGTAAGGTAATAGCAACAAAATTACACTCTTGTTTAATGAGTGAGGTGAGATGAATCCACAGTTAAGGTCACAATACTGTCTTTGAATCTGTGGAGTACACAAGCATACAAGAATATATAGAGGAATCCATGTGGTTTTCTCTATCCAGTGCAAAGATATCTTGCCATGTTCTAGCTGAAGATGAAAAAGTATAATTCTGAAGTTGGGACATTTTCCTCTCTTGCCTTAAAAAGATATCTTTCCTCCTTTTCCAATTACCAGTTTAAGCTTACCCTCCATACTCTTTCATATATGAAACAAAGAAAGAACATGCCCATGAAAAAATAACTAAAAAATCTTGTCTCACCAATTAAATAAATTATTAAATAGCTATTAACATGTATCATGTAGCCTGTTCGACAAATTTAATACAACATTGTTAAAAACATATATGAATCCCTAGTTTAACTAAGGGGCGATTTTTGATTTTTCCCCCCAGTTTTGTGTTGTTTACATGTATGCTTTTATACTTGCTCCTGAAAGGCATGAATTTAAAGTGATACTGCATAATTTATCCACAGTTTCACTAAGTGCCACTCCTCTTGAGCTGGTGTTCTTTTTCTTAGGCCATTTAATGGGCATAACCCGTAGCAAGAAATGTATATGTTTTCAAAGTAAGTGTCTCTGACCTCCCACCTCGTCAAAGTTCAAACATACATGTTTTGCTGTAGTCTGAGTATCTGAGATGCAGCATAACCAAGGTACTAAAAATTCAGGTACTAAGGGAATAAGAAAAACCCTATGTGATAATTTAGGTAATGCTTTCAGTAAATCATACTTTAACACTGATTTTTTTCACTAAGAAAGTCGTAGTAGAATTGGTAATTGAGGCTTTTTGCCCTGGATATTAAACTTTTAAACTTGATACAACGGTCTGCCTCTAAGCTTTGTTGTTATACTGATATTGCTACTTACTTAACATCAAAAAGCGGTGGTAGTTTGCCTTTATAGATTGTGTCTGTGTTCTGGAATTGCCTCCTGCTGTCCTTGAACTGTTTCTTAGTTTAATGTGTTAGATTTTCTCATCAAAGCTTTTATGCATGATGTTTAGTTAACACTTGTTCTATCAAACCTGATACAGTAGACTGGTTTGGAATAAAACTGTTCTTTTCATTAGCAAACATGATAGCCCAACAGGCCTCTTTCCTGGCACATCATGGGATTTTTGTGTAATGATATGCACATGCAGATTTTACATTGCATGTAATCTTTATGTTTGCCCAGTTTGCAGTCATGGCTCTAGGACTAGAGTAAATGGTTGGTTTTTGCCAAGATTCCTAAAGTAAACTGGCCTCATTAAAAATAATGGTTGCTGAGGAAAGAATCTCTCTTAAGTTGAAGCAGTTTGCTTGTAGATCTGTTTCAGCATAACACAGTTTTGATTCCTTGTGGACCGGTTCAGTTCAGTGAGACACCACTGCTGCTGAGAGCTGCTAGTGGATTCGCAGCACAGAAGTGAAAACAAAAACGTCTGAATAAAAGGAAAAAAACCCAGAATAATTAGTAACCGTTTAAGATCCAATGTATTGCTTGAGATAGCTAGATAAAAATTGGAGAGTGAGGGAAGAAGGGATGAGAACATAGTAAGAAAAAAATTTTAAAGACTTCAGAAAACAGAATTCTTTTTTACTTTTCATTGACCTGAGTAATGTGTATGTGTGTGTGTCTGTGTACCTACTGTCAAAACCATGGCAAAGTTGTGTATTGCTTTACCCATTTCCAAAGTGTTTTGAGAAACTTGTGTTTTAAAATAGAATATTCAATAGAAGTGTATAATGGGAGTGTTGAATGACTATAATCACTTACAGCTACAATCATTTTAGAGTGGCTGGATTTTATAGTATTTGTGTACTTGCTGAGTTATTTCCTGCATGGACACTTCTATTTTATTTTTTCACCTTTCTGTTTGTGAACAGATTTACCTTTGGTCAGTAAAAATAGAAATGCTTAAATATGTAGAATGTGATCTTTAGTAAATTTGAAAAATGTTTGTCTACTTCATTGTCAAAAGTTGAGGGGTTTTAGGATATATCAACATGCATAGAGAGCATGTGGCGACGTGTATGATTTTTTGAAATTGATGTTCCTAGTAATGTTTGAAGCCAACACAAATTTAAAAAAAATCCTTATAAAGACCTCTTCTTGAGAAGGAAAAAATGTTTGCATATTCCAAAAAAGTCTCAGATTTGTAGCATATGTACTATTAAAATAAAACAAAATCCAATTTTTTCTTTAATTTTTTTTATAAACCGCTAGTTAGTGACAAAGTAAAGATACCATACTAGTGATAACACTTGAAACTCCTAACCTCTGGCTTTTACTCCAGCTCTCATACTTGCTTGGAAGTAAATGTAGAGGAAGAAATTCAAGCTGCACGTGTAGAAAACACAAGTTCTTGAAGTGTATGACTTGGACCATTGTTTTCAACATTTTCTGGGATCAGAGAATTATAATTTCATAAATTGAGTGTAAGATAGACAGGTAAAGAAATTCTAAGGTATAAGGAAGCAGGACTGAGAACAGTGTCTTCAAGAGGTGTAGGAACTTGTCAAAGGTCAGTCCTATTACGCATTTCAAATGTCTTTCTCCCATCATTATACTTGTACTTTTGCTCAGGGCTGGGCCTGACTGGATAAAATGTGACGAGATTGCAGAACTTCTCCCTGCCAGGACACCAAGTAACTTGTAAGTAAAGTTATTCTCTGAGGAGGTGGAGTGTAGGCTGGAGCATTTGTGAACAGAACAAATGCAGTGTTGATCAGTGAGGGAAACGTTGCTGTTGGAATAAAAACTATTTAAGAGCAGCTGGAGTATAAAATCCTAATTCTTTCATGGTCTTCTTATGGCCCACTTCATTGGACAAGAAGGAAGGAAGAGAAGGTGTCAGACAACACCTTTTATGTGTGTGTTTGGTCGTCTGTTTCAGATTATTGCTCTGTTGAAAAATAGTGGAAAAAAATGGTGAAAACAAAGAAAACCCCCAAACTTACTAGCGCAACAGACAAGGGATTTTCTCTAATGAAGGAATAATATGCATCCTGGAAGAGCATACGTTTTTGTCCTCTGCTGATTTGTGAACAATGTGGCTGATCTAAATACTTTGGGAATTTTTTTTGTCTTCTTAGGAACAAAACATCTGTTAAATAAGGTGACAGCCAGTAGGCTGAAAACATGCGGTCTTGAAATTCTAAGTACATTATAGCTTGTTCCTAGTTTGACTTTTTTAATGACTTCAGAAATATTGTTTAAAGTAAGTAATAGTGTATATAAACTGTTTAAAATTTTCTCCTATGGACTAGATACTTTTTAGGTGCTAGTAGTTAGGACATGTTAAATAGCGTATATGAGCACATTTATATGTGTGTCCTATTCTCTTATCTTACAGTGCCCTAATTTACATATCAGAAATGGCCTAATAAAATGAACAACAAAAAATGTAAAATTTCCTTACAACAACAAGAACCTAAAAATAACCATTTTATAATGCCAGTAGGTAGCTGACTGTGTGCATTATTGGGTAATAAGATATTCTCTGATGTGTTTACTGCATTCAGCCTTCTACACAAATATGTCTTGAAGCCATAAAATGACAATAATTGTACTAGCATACTCTTTACCATCTTGCTGAATTATTTTGATGGCATTAATGATTATGTAGTGAAATAATTCTTGTTGCTTCCATAAAAATTTTATAGAAAGGAGAATTAATAGATTTTCAGTTTGTCAGTAACGTAATTATGTTGGGATCTCAAATTTTGTGTCTGTGTAAAATCGTTGAATGGTTGAAAGTTGCAGTATTACAAGCCCTCAGAAGACTGAGATACCTTTGAAATTATTAATGTATTAATAATGTATGTTGTATTTATTATGTACATATTATAAAAAACTCAGATTCATGTCATATAAGACAGTTGATTGAATACATCATGGGGGGTTTTTGTGATTCTTTACTGTATTTACTGCTACTTTGAAGATTTTGCTTATCTTTCTGGCATCTTTCTGGAACCAACCCCCACGATATTCGAGGGATTACTGTATAGTATCAATGCTTTGCCTTCTGTAATAGTGTCAGGTTTAGATAAATATTTTAGATTAAAAAATTATTTTTAAAAATATTTTTATTTGCATTGCTAGACTTAGAAAATGTGTTACCATTTTGATGGTTTTGAGGAAAAAATAACCATCATTTGCATCTGTTTGTTAAGTATTAAATAATAAAATCTAGTTCTATGACTATCTTCCTTATGTATTTCAAGACTGTCTCACCTCACTGTAGACTGTATCTGTTATTTTTCTTTCAAGTGACACATGTGTCCTGTATTGTGCAAATAACCTGTGTCCTTTGAAGATCAATAGTATAGAAGTAAGAGTGATCTACAGGAGGAGTTCCAAAGGCTAGGAGTAACCGGTATTTTATCCAGGATACTCATGGGAAGCAACTAGAAGATAGCAATTTAGAGTGGGATGTAGATACTGAATGACAGTGAGCTACTGAACAATGTGGGTTTTTTCTGACAGCCCAGTTTGAAGGACTGGGGGCATGTATGTGTATGTCAGCATGGATTTCGGAAAGGCAGGTCCTGCCTGACTAACTTGATCTCCTTTTATGATCCAGTGACTCGACTGGTTGATGACAAAAAGGCTGTGGATNTCCGGCTCGGAGTGGCCTGCTAGACTGTGAGGGATCCAGGTTGGTATTATGCTCTGCGATGTGCTCTCGGTCTCCTTACGGGTGTTAGATGGTGAGTTGGACTAGATGATCCTTGTGGGTCCCTTCCAACTCATAACATTCTGTGATTCTGTGATTCTGTGAAAGTGAAGATAGAAAGGTATGCGCTTCCCAGTGAAAATGGACAGCCAAGTAAGGTGTTGGAGATTGTTCTGGAGGAGGAACATTCTCTCAAGGCAGGAAGTCCAAAAGCGAGCAGAAATAGGACTGTCCTAGATGTCTTAGCTTAGCCTAAATGTTTTTCCTAAAATTTCTTGAGGAGCAAAGGGTTCTCAACGTGTATGGGTGAAGTTGTTTTCCAAAAATGAGAGCCAGTTTGCTTGTGGTTTTCTTCATGTAACCTCTGAAGCATGGAACTATCCTAGAGAGATATGCTCTGAAGAAAAATATCTAAGTTGAGAATGCTGTAATGAGTATTGGGGTAAGAGTATGACATTGTTGGACTGTGGACTGCCCAAGAAAAAGCTGAAGTGTCTTCCTTATAGGTAAGATAGATCCAGAGTTACTAACTAGAACCATGAAGGTGGTCACAAGGAGGAGAGAGAACTGTGGGCATATGGATGCTGGCTTGGAGAGTTCTGTACTGATGAAATCAAAAGGCCCAAGGGTTTATGTCTTTCTCCAAATGAAGAGAGGGAAGCTTCTACCATCTTGGTTTTGTGGCAGGAGTTTGAATGAATGAGTATATTATGCCATGAAGGAATAACTTTGTTAATGTTAAACCTGATTTGACTAGTCGAAAAACTGTAGACCTCTTGGATGGAGAATATGATCTCCTCTGGGCTTAACCATGGGCACAAACAACCTCAAAAAGTATTGCACAAAACTAGAAAATCTAGAAAGCACTATCCATTAGCACATCCCAGACTGCTTCTTGCATGCCAGAACTGTTTTTAAATCTGGTCTATTTTAGGAGGATGTTTCTGTCACTCATTGGGAAGGAAATAGCAGCACACTGTCCTGGTGTCTCATTTTCAGTGAATCCCTGGTTTATAGGGATGTCTGGAGGTCATCTAGTCTAACCTCTCCCTTGAAGGAAGGCTGTTGCCAAGAGGGGATGATATAGGCTCTGTCTTCCTTATGTCAAGTCTTGAAAACCTTCAAGAAGGGAGATTCCACTATCCTTATCTGGTTAACCAGCTTCGGTGACAAACTCCCTTCCCAGCAAAGAGGTTTTGTAGGCAGCATGCAGAGATCAGATACAGATGTCAGAGTTATACATATTTCAAAATTCTGGTGAAAAGAGACAACATGGAAGAATGAAAAGTCTTTGTAGATATACTTTTCTAGCCAGTCCCAATGCTTTTGAGGTGTAACAGATTTGAAAGTTCTCTGTCTTCTTTCATGAATGCTATAACCTAGACACATTGTTGGAATTTTAAATACATATAACCATTCTGAGAGTCTAAGACTTGGTCTTAAAATATTAAACAGTGCCAGTAATCCAAAGATACATGTGGCTGATCCTAAGATTCCAATTTTCTAAGTAGTTTTGAAAATAGGCTTTCCATGTCAAGTTGTGTTTGGGCCGTGGGACGGCGGTCGGGACCAGCCCTGCCACTCGGCACTCGCCCTGCTGCTTGCCCCCCGCCCCCCACTCCGGCCCTCACCCACATCAGTGGAGCACAGCCAGACAAGCCCTGCTCTCCGGACCCTCCTCCAGACGTTATTAGGGGAGGGGGCGTGGCTACGGGCGTGGCATACTCGACTACGTAGCGGGTTTGCTATCTTTGCAGATTTCACGACTCGCGTAAGGTGGACCAGACCCAACAGCCCACGAGTAATGGGGATCACTGTAATTATATATATATTTCTTTCAATAAAGTTATTTCTCTAACAATCTCTACCCGCGAGTAACGTGGGATCACTGTAGTGCCAAAGCCAAAGGAAAGTAAATAGGCAATAATAGCTCTTTTTCTAATTCTGCAGGCTTCAGCGACCTGTTGACATATTTAGTCAATCACCTCCTTGGATGCTTCGGTGAAAGTGAAAAATGATGATATGATTAGAACATCTATATCATGACAAAGCATTTGTTGAGTGGATCTTTTATTGCCTGAGCATATATAATCTTTTTCTTAGGGATGGATCATTTTATTGCAAGGAAAAAAGCTCCTATTCTTCTTTGATCAGGATTTTTTGTGTGCTAGCATTAATAAGTCCTGGGAATTCCTTAAGAGTGGAAGTCTAATAATTACCTCTTTGCTGTCAAAGAGCTAGTCTAGTTGATACTTCGTTTTTGCAATGTCTAATGTCAAGGTTCTATACCAGTAATTAGTACCAACACTTCCCACATACTGAATTTATGGCATGGTAACCACATTTTTACATATGTTGAGGGATACTTCAGTAACCCTCTTAACATGAAGATATTAAGAAATACGCCCTGTTATCTCTTCCTAGAAATTTAGTTTGCTGCTTTTTAGGGGGGGTGTCCTCTCTGGCAGCACGTGTAATTAGATCAAATTAGTTTCTGTTAATTTCTGACTGGAGTTAAAGGATTTTAAGAATCTATTTTGAAAAGTCAGCTGTATTTCATTTGAGCACTAATCAGTTTGCCTTCTTTTACTTTGAGAAAGGTGGGTGATTGTCAACAAGAAAATGTGGGGGTTTTATTCCTTTCACGTATTCCTGATGCTTCACATAATCCTGATGTTTCATTAACTTTTCTACAGGTCATAAACACCATTTAAGTGAGGGTTTAAAAAAATTACATTTAACATCTTATATAAATGGCCAATGCTGCTGCCTTGTTCAGTGAAAAGGCCAAAGGGTAGCAGGAGGTAAGGATTAAACTCATGGACCCTCTTCAACAACAGAGCGGAAGTACAGATTGTAGAGATGTTTTTTCTTACCTTCTGATGAAAAGAGTTTGTCTGTGTGGTTTGATGACATCAGTACATCTTGTTGTCATGGGAAATAATCTCCCCAGCAGATCTGTAGGAAGGAGCCTATATGCCCCTTTGGCTTAATATAGTCAGTGCTATGGATACATATAGAGATTACTGAAGGAGTTGCCAGCAGAGAAAACTTTGATTTAGGGGTTTGAAACTGTTGCTGGAGAAGTACTGCTTGGATGATTGTTGTAACACACTAGGATGGTAAATCTCCAGAATATTTCACTTCATTCCACCTGACACAGCCTGCAGTTCTGGTACCTGTGGTTTAGCAGTATTTCCAGAACATCTAGAGCACAAACATCCTTTATTATATAACTCATACAGTTTTATTGTAAGAGCTAAAGCGACTATCAAAGTTCACCTGCTCCCTTCTCTGCTGACTGAGAAAATATTTATAAACATTCCTGAGGGTTCCATTTTGGCAGTGTGTCTACCGTATCACCAAGACCCGCTCTATCAACTTTCAGTCCTTAAACATGAGAGAAATAGTTTCAATATAAGGGCAAATTTGAAATGCTGCTGTCAAGAGTGAAGCAAAATTAGTAATTAATAAAAGGGTCATTTCTGATTCCATCTCTGTTCTTGCTGGGAGTGCTGGAGAGTGTTTATTCTAATTATTATTGTTCTCTTGCCCTTCCTGCAGTTGTTAGAGTATCCAGTGTGGCTTTTTGGGGCTGGCTAGAGCAGCTGTTCCTCTGAATAGATCCCTCAGATAATACAGCTAGGGCGGGGGTTTGATCAAGACAAACAAGATGACAGAATGACAGGACAAAAGAGAGGGTATGGCTACTCTAGTGGCATGGGCTGTATCAGACCTCCATTATGGTGGGCCTGCTGCAGTAGAGGTTTGGGGAGAATTGCAGGAGACTGGCACATGGTTTTGTTGCATGATACTGCTGTCCCAGACCTATGACCCACACACAGTGTGTTCAACAGAACCTTAAAAGGGCGTGTATTAGGCAGCAAGGAATTTTATACAGTGCTTCCTGTTTGAAGCTGAGCCTGCTCTAGGATTTCATTTTGCTTGGAAACTGATGCAGCAAGCTGTACTCCACTAGTGGAGTGGAAGCAGCCAGAGAAGAAAACCTGCTTGTAACATGTGAAAAAGCAAATCACAGAGAAGCCATTGAAGGGACCAGAAGAAAGCTTTTTTTATCTAGAATGACTGAAAATTATGACTAGAAAGTTCCTGTCTGTTATTCCACAAGATTAAATTCCATGATCCACCAAACTTTTTTCTTCTTTCTTCCCCTAATGGGTTATCTTATCTGTGGTATAGCTGTCACTTTGATGGTTTAGTTGTACGTGTCTCTTGACCTCTTTAATGATAGCCCTCTGTTGCCCCACTCTTCCTTGCCTTGACCAGGTGGCCAAATGGCATCCTCTTACCTTCCTCCAGTGAAACGTTTCAAGGGAAAGGAGTATTGCATGCAAGAAACACTTCCTATTGTATAAATCCCTCTCCTTGGTCTTCTTGTGTCTCCTTTTTGTGACTTGGATTTCCTGGGTCTGTTTCTAACTGTATTTTCTTCCTCCCAATCTCCTATTTGCAAATCTGCTTCAAGGTGTCTCTCTAGTTTACCAAGATCTTTTATTCCTCATATTGCATATGTTTTCTGTGCTTTTCTCCTAACTTATTGGTTTTGTGACCTGTAACTTCCTTTCCACAGTTCATGAAAAGTCAGTAGCAGATACTGGGATCAGTGATGGAACCAAGAGTTTCCTTTGCCGTAAAGAAGATATGGCTTGTCAGGACTGCAAATCACGTCTCTTGTATCTTCCTTCTTAACGGGACCCATTAAATGATTGAAATACAAATCTCAGGCAAAAGCTTGTTTGGCCAAAGCAACCTTGCAGAGAAAAGTATGGCTTGTCGTTTTTGCTCAAACAACAAAACTAAATGCAAAATCCAAATTTCTTAGGTTTAATTAGCATAAGCATTTTTTTCATGAGACCTCAGAGACTCAGTTTGTGGGAATTGCTGTTCCAGAGAATATGAATGAAATAGGAAAAATGTATTTATAATTAGCATCAGCCTCACAACTGGGCGACTTACCATTTTTTATTTTTCGTTAAAGTAATAATCGTACCTATTGCTCCCAATAATGCTCCCATGTGCCTGTATATCTGTTCTTCTGTGGTTTCTATCTTGATCAGAATTACAAGTTTCATTAGAAAACTAAATGCATTTTGAGTTGATTGCGTTATTGATAGTGCCTGAAGTTGTACTTAACATGTCAGACTATGTTGTACTGCATAAATATGTGAGTTAACTGTAAAAAGGAGCGGGAACTTTATGTTGCTCTGGTTGTAGAATTAGAGTTTGTGAGTTAACTTCTTTTGTAGTTGGCTTGTTTGTCTGACATGAAGTGCAGATTGTGCTCTAGACATGCTCAAAGCAGAAATCACAGAAATGTGACACTGGCACAAGGTTAAAAACTGGAAAATAATTCAGTATTTATGAAGTTATAAAGTCTGTATCCGCAGAACAATCTGCTGAAATATACCCACAGGAAATGTTCTTTTCTAAAACATACATTTTAGTTTTTAAAAATGTTCTTTTTATGTAGGTGAAATGGAAGGTAAATATAAATATCAAATTTTATGGAGAAAAATATAGAAACCCCCCCCTTCCTGTTCCCCTAATGATAAAGGAGATAACAACTTCTGATTTTTTTGCATATTAGAGATTTGTCTTTCTTTTGAGGGAGCCATTGTATAATTTCTTTTTGTTTTCTTAATTGCTATGTCCAAGTGATTTTTGTCTATTGCCACCACTTTACAGGTACCTCTGTTAGGCCATGTCCTTGGCTATGTCTGCAATGTTTTTCTTTCTTGCAAAAGTCTCAAGTCTACAGTTCATCTTTTCACAAATTCTGTGAAATGTTGAGAAATGTTTATTCTTTTGCTTGGATTACATGTGCAAAAGTCTTGCAGATTAACAGTATTTTTGGGTTTTAGTAGAAGTTGGATAGAGGCATGCTATATGGAAATAACAGCTCCCATCTGTTTTAGAATAAATTACTTGTCATAGTGTCATTACAAGGTGAACACTTGTCATAGACATCCTTCTGTTTCTGCCTTGATTATATTTCTAACTTGACCGTTTCAGTTTTCAGAGAACTTGAAAGTTGCTGAAGAATGACCTTACAGACTCCATTGTTAATCTCACCTACATAAAGGAATGATTTTCACAGAAACCATTCAGCACTCTGCTCATAAGAAGCTGAGGCAAGGAATATACACTTTCTTTCTTTCTTATATTCTTCCTTTCTCTGTATTTTGATAGAAATAGATAACATTTTGTAGAAGCAGATAAACTAAGATTTTGCACCAAGAATTGCTTTCAGGTCCACACATATATTCTCCTCTTACGGGCCTACTTGTTATCTTTATATTTATACATTCATAATTCCTTTGTAAGAGCAGTCTCTGAGAAGAATTACATTACGTAGTTGCTGGGAATGTGGGAGGGGTGCAGCAAATACCAAACTGCTGGTATTTAAAGGATCCCGACACCTTATAGAAGCCACTGTCACTTCAAAGGATCTCTTCTCTCTCAACAGTATTCCAGTGAGCCCTGGGAAAACCCTGTCTGCCATCAATAAGTGACCTGATGCAACAGGCTGGGTAGCCAAAGTAAATTACTGCTAAAGGAGAGGACCAAATGTTTTCTGACAGCTCTTGCAAGACAGAAAGGTTGCTCTTTTTCACTCTTTAAAATGCCCTTTAATCAGTGGCAGCGGCCCTAAGTGAACTGATTCTGATCCAATGAGTGATTTACTTCTCTTAATCTCTGTGAGATCTGTCTCTCCTTTCATAACAGGAAAACTACAGCCATCTTATTTTTCATTTATGTTCTACACCTTTCACTACCTCCTGCCACTCCATAAATCTAGAAATATTATGGGTGGTGAGAGTTCCTTACCACCCTGACCATTTCATCTCCACATTGGGAACTCATTATCTGGGATGAAAAAAAAAAAAAGTCATATCTTTTACTGTCTTTAATAATTATTTCGGTCACTTGAGAGTATGAAATACCAGGATACATTGGCTTTTTCTGGCCTGTGATGACAAAAGTACATTCAATTTAATTATAAGGCAACAAATTAAGATACATGATCAAGTGGCATGGAATCAGAGTTCAGTGTTGATAAATATAAAGTGGTACTCACTAAGGGAAAAACACTTGATTAATTCCTCATTGCTGCCTGATTTTGAATTAACTGAATGCACTTAAGACATTTCCTTTTTTTCCCAGTCACTCACTCTATATCCTTGTGTGCTAATTAGTGAGAGCTTCTGTTTAATATGGCTCAGCATACAAAACAAATAAATGTTAGAGTTTATGAGAAGCAGTTCTGAAAAAAATAATACTTAAATGTAAACCTAGTATAGAAATAAGTGGTTTGCCACACAGCTTTATAGCTAGTGTGTTCTGGTTGTACTGATTTCACAAGGATGCCACTAAAATGGGGAGACTTTCAGACTCTTGAAGTGGAATTTGAAAGATAGTAAAATAATAAAAATAATAATTTATCTGGGATGAAAATTATCTGTTGAAGTAGGTAGTAGTGGAAGTATACACCATATTTGCCTTTTCTCAGGTGTGATACTAAAAGGACATTCAACCAAATTGTAAGGCAACGAGCTAAAAACTAGCACTCCATTTTTTTCTAATGCAGTGCAGTATTAATCTGTTAAATGAATGCAGTGATTTAAGTTATCATTTAGCACAGAAGCTTGATAGGATTAAATTAAAGAACCTGTGAACTAAGTCGGTATATACATCTCCCAAGAACACTCACAGCTTCATTAGACACAATTAAACAAAAATCTGGGAGGCATGTACATTTTCATACACCGCTACATCAGGCACCTAATAAATGACAAAGGTTAAGAATAAATAATTTTCCTTGTTATTCTCATGTAGGATTTCAGCATTCCAGGTTAAAAAAAAAAGAACTCTTAGCTTTGAGTGTATATGTAGGAGAAACTAAGTTGTTCAATCACTTTTAATGAGAACCATGTCAGCTTTAAAGTTGATGTTTTATACAAAACACCAGTGCAGAATCCTGAATAAAGCAGGAATAAAACTTGTTGTGAGAATTGCATGAACAGACTTTCTGATTTCTTTGGCATCTTTGTAGGAAAACCACAGTGCATTTATAGCTTGGTCTACCTATGCTGTGCACCTCTTCTTCCTTCTGGAAAGGATCAAGAGATCTGGATAAAGCAATCAACAAAAGGAACTATTTCTCCCATGTCTATTTGTATTCATTTTCTTGGTGGGAAGATCTCTTTTTTTTATCAAGAAACAGAACTATTAGGAGCTTTCCTGTCAATTCTGCAGCTAAGGAATACAGAAAGTGAAATTACTATTTGATGTAGTTAGAGTGGCTCAGTACTGGATAATGCCAAGTGGTGGAATTCCATCATGTTGAAAGTATGTCTCAAGTGAAATTAGATTTTCTTCATTTGATTGAAATACTTGTCTTTGGATTTGTTTGTTCATATCTTTTTTGCCAATGGAACATGGGACAGTATTGCTTCTTTAACTTCCATTTATATAGTTGTATCTTGATTTGGAATAAATAAATGTTAATGTCACATATATAGAGAAGAGTAGCCTGAGTCTGAGAAATTTTCTAGCTAACTTGACTTGGTTTTGTCAGATACCAATAGCTTGAGGGTGGATTGCTTCAACGAAATCAAACTTCCCAGAGTATCTTTGACTTCCTTCAGAATGAGGCTTTTAAAGCTCCTTCAAAAGCCATGCTTCTAAATCAAACCAGATGTGCCAGTAGTGTGCATTTCCATTATACTTTTCTCTTTTTCCTATCTACCTCTGCCCAATTCAACAAAAATAATTTTCTTAGGGAATAATTATCTTTCTGACTTCTTTGAGGTTGTTTACATCATTTGTTAGGATCCTTCAGTAAGGCTGTTAAAATTTTGCTTGTTACCTTGCTTAGTTGGATTTCTGTACCTTTATAAAAATTGAAAAATAAACTTGAGGCTCTTTCAAATTTACTTTTTGTAACAGTTTTGTTGTGAACATCTGCTTTCTGGTGTATTTGCATACGTATCTTGCTTTATCATGTGCTCTGTTTTACATAAACATCTTTCTATCTCCCTCCCACCATTTTACAGTCTTAAAATGGTTTTGCTGTTGTACATTTTTAGTTATTGGTGTCCTTCCCCATCACTAGTACTTTTCTCTTTGACACTCCAGTCCTATTATCATATTTGACTTGTTCGTCTTTTTCCAAGAAACTGGGTCTGTCTAAATATTGCAGATGTTTCACTTAGATTTGTTTGAGAATCTTCCCATAGTATTGGCATGATCATTGTCCATGACCCAGTTATCTCAGGCCTTGCCAAATTGCATATTTTAATTTCTCCTTGGCATCTCATGATCCTTTATCTCCTTGCTATTATCTTTCACCTAAGCCTTCATTTCTTGCAGTCTGCTGTAAATGTGTTCCTGGAATCATTTTCCTGGTTTCTCATCTTGGTCTGCATTGCATATCTCCCCTTTCAAGACTTCACAATGCCTCTTCCCATCTCTCTCATTCATGACAAGTGTTCTGCCAGCATGATGTGCCATGCCATTTTTCCAGCTTCTCCCAAAGTTTGACTCACATCTTCCTTCAAAAGAACTTAGATTCATAGCCATTAATCAACTCACAGTCTTAGATTGCATCTTAGTATTTTTTCCCAACAGCCTTCCAACACTGATTTTTTGTAAATTTGTTTAGCAGTTATTTTGGAAGAGAAAGCCTTTTGAGGGTAAATTATAATTATTTCAAGTACATATCCCGCCAACTTTTCTCTCTTTACTGAAACTTGCTATTGAAAGAGATTGAAAAGATGAATCAACACTTAGAAAGGCAAATTCATTCCTAAGAGGGGAAAGAGAACTGAGCAAATCAACAATGCAGTTCTTAACTTTTCCTTTCTAAATCTTCATCAGACTTTTCTAATTTACATTTTTGTGCTTATGTGATGAGTTCTCTAAGTAAAATCTTTCGTATGTCTGCATCAGGGAAAACTACTAATAGCTCAGACTACTTTGAAATTAAATTCAGTAAATAAGTATGTGAGAGAAGTAAGTGCTTATTACTGCAGCATGTTTGCTAGTTGAACAAATTAAGCACTGGTATGCTAGTTAAAATGAGAAATCTTGCTTTTCATTACCTGTACCCCTCTGTTAAACACCTCAAATGCAATTCAGTGCTTTCTAGAATATTCTTTCATGTTTGTTTGCCTCTTAAAATGCTAGTCAGGTGAGCTAGCATTCTATCAAAGTTTTATAATTCCCATTTCTAGTGGTAAATTATGTAGATGGTGTGGCTTTAACTCATGTTTGATTAGATGCTGTATGTTTTTAAATTAATTTCTCTCAAAGCTCTTTGCAAGGAATAGTAACCCACTGCAGAGAGGTTACAGTACTATGGACTCTGTCTGTTCTGCCTTAATGATACAAGGGAATAGTTGAGCAAGAATAAATGAGGTACTTTTGGTGGGTAGAAATGTGAGCTGACTGTCAGTGTGAGATTGGTTCTAGGAGCAGTTAGCCATCAGTAATAGGGCACACTTGAGTAATTGAATTTGCATAACAAGGCTTGCTGAAGAGATCTGACAGGCCCAGAGATTTGTCTGGCTGGAGATCTCCAGATGGACGTGACCACACAGCAGCTGGGTGGCACGTTTCTCAGCATGGTCAGCAACACCCAGACTGTCAGCTGGCCTCTGCAATTGCAAAGCCCTGGCAGGCCAGCTGGTGGCTTCTGACAGCCAGTGGCCCCGTTAGAGAATCTTTTCATTCTGCCTGTCAGGGTACAGGACCTGCAGGGACCAGTGGTAAGATGTAACAAGTCACCAGTGAGAGTTGTTAAGATGCTTCAGAAACCTGCTTCTGTTAAATAGCTGCTGCTTTACCGCTGAGAGTGAACCTTCTGAAAGCTTTTTCCATCCTCTAACAAGGACAAGACTAGCCTGTTCTCCAGCATTTTGTTTGGAAATCTGTTACTTGATCTTAGTATCTAAATATTTAGTTTCAATACGAGTATTTCTGCATCTAACCAAGCGTGCCCAGTCAGTGACAGAAATACATGCACTTATTACTTTCACAAGACAAAATACTAGAGCTTTTTTTCCTATGTCCCTTCCAATGATACTAGTATTACTGTATTCCAGATTTAGCAGATTTAGTTAAACAGTGCAATTTATGGAAATACACTGTAAAGGAAAGCATTAGTAACAATGGAGACAACAGCTATTTTACTTGGTTAGTGTGCATAAATATTCTGTGTAGGAAGGAAAAAAATATGCATCATGCTAGAAATCTCATCCCTTGTCACCCTCCAAGAAGTGATGTGAAAGATTAGATCTGTTGCCTTTTTGTTCCAAGTTGCTTGGTTTGAACATCCCTGAGTCTCAGCCACTTAAGCATTAAGCTGTTGAATTGAAACTCTGTATGCCCCTCCAAACTTCCTGTTTAGCAGGAGTTTAGAATCCAGGTTGTTCCACTCCAAAGACAGGAGTAAAACCACTAATGAGAGTTATACACTCTCATCCACTTATTATTTCGGTTCTCATTGAAGTTACTTTGCTCTGCTTACAAGGTGATACACTCAAACCAAGTAGGTAGCTGCTGTCTAACAAAGACTACTGATTTGGGCATTACATTTTTTTGATACATATATGCAAACCCTGCCCCCCAAACTGAAGGAACTAAAAGTAATTCTTATTAGATATGGTATTCCTAGCCATCCTAATTTCTTAAGGATCTTACTGCTTCACCAAGTCTATTAATTTTGGGAAGACGGGAGGAGAGACCAGTTTTCTGTTCTTCAAGTATCAGTTTCTGAGTTGTTCCTGGTTAGACATCCATAGACTTTTGTCAAATCGTAGAATGGTTTGGATTGGGAGCAACCCTAAAGATCATCAAGTTCCAGGTAGTCTAGTTCCAGATTAGTAGCCCAAACCATTACCTGTTTTTCTGAAAAATTTTATGTCAGAGCTGAACATTAGACCCGTCCTTCTTACTGTGTTCCATTTCTTTCTGGCAAGTAGCATCCAGCTTTTGTAAACTTGACCAGTCAATTAGAGGATAATTACAGGATCACAAAATTGTTTGAGTTGGAAGGGACTTTAAAGATCGTCTCATTCCAGGCCACCATGGCATAAGCAGGGACATATTCCACTAGACCAGGTTGCTCAAAGCTCCATCCAACCCACTATTGAATATTTCCAGGGACAGGGAGTCCACAGCTTCTCTGGGCAGCCTGTTCCAGTAGTAAATACCCTCATAGTAAATAATTTCTTCCTAATACCCAGTCTAAACCTACTTTCTTTAATTTTAAAATCTACTGCCAGATTCCTCAGTTCCTCACTTGATTAGTCCTGTCACTTACCACCTTTATCACAACCTTCATCTAGTCCCTGCCTTTGACTTCTGAAAGTTGGGTACCTTTAACAATCATGCCTAATTCTACTGTAGTCATGTTCTGTTATCAGTGCTCCATTACCACTCTCAAGTCAGGGCAACCTGATTGTAGACTCTTCCTTCCCACTTAATAATTTGAAGATTCTCTTACTCCTGTAAGACTCTCTCTCTAATTTCATGGCTCACATCTTTGCAAGGGGGCTAGGATTTCCTGCTTGGACTTCTGCACTCTGGCTGCAGTCAGAGTGAAGTATTTTTTTAAGGAAGAGGATGTCATACCCAACGGAGTTCAGGATATGTGGCAGCAGGAAGGGCTTTCTTGTGCACAGAGGACTGTATTGGTGAAAGCAGTGTGAAATAGCCTCAGGAAGTATCCCATTCATCCAGTCTTTGAGTCTGCTGTAGCGTACTAACCTAAAGATGGGTTCTCTATTCCATTTCTCTGTTAACAAACCATGTTTGCACCTTACCTACTGCACTCTGGATTTAACAGGCTGGTGCCCCTACAGCAGTGTTTGGAATGAGCTGTATAATGTCCTGTTGTGATATATCTGTTTAATCCATCTTGTTCTGTGACAGAATGCATAAGTTCCCTTTTGTCTCAAAGAGAGAGAGGTTAGACTGTTACAATAAGAAAAAAACTTCACTGTTTGGATGGATAGGTATACAGTGAATCCCCGCTGCATTGCGACCTCTCCATTACAATCCCGCCCAGTTTTAATTCAGCGGTCTGCGAGTCTAGCCAGCTGACACATGCGCAGTCGCTCTGCTCTGGCAAGGGGTGGTACCGCAGTGCCCGTGGGGCGGGACTCACCCCGCCCTGCAGGGAGGGGGCTTGCAATGGCGGCACCGTGCCCCCGTCCCTGAACGGGGAAACTGCCCCACGAAAGTGAGACAAGCAAGGTCGGGCAAGCGTTGTGTGCTGGGAGGGGGCTTCTGTCCCCCCTCCCTCTGGGACCATACGGGCAGCGCTCCCGGGACCAGTGGATGTTAAAGGGAAAGAAACTCCAATACTGACGCCCCACCCCACCATAAGCACACGGGATGTCGCAATGTTGCANTAAAGGGAAAGAAACTCCAATACTGACGCCCCACCCCGCCATAAGCACACGGGATGTCACAATGTTGCAAAGTTAAGGTTTTTCCAGGCTCCAAGAATGCCGACCAGAGCTCAGGGACACCGTTTCCCCACTGCGGAGGCAGGGTGAGCGGGTGCGGGCCGGCACAGGGCCCCTGGGGCCGGGCCGGACTGGGGGAGGAGCAGCAGTGCGGGGTTTGGGCTGCAAACACACATGGTCGCAGCAGCCACTCAGAAACGGTTCCCTTTGCTCCCCTGTGCTGAGATAGACCATGGGAAGGAGCAGAAAATTGTCCACAGCACTCCGGAGTGCCTGCATGCTTATTAATGACCTGCACTTCTTTGTGAGTTTAGCTTTCGCGAGGCCCGTGGCCTGTCCCGTTCCGTGCGAACGATAGGGTATAACTGTATTTAGGTTTTTTAACCAGGAGCATTTTGATACCACCTCAGAGGCTATCCAGGAAGGCTTCTTTCTTTGAAAAGAACTCTGTGAATACAAAATGAGTAGGAGAAATTTTCAAATTGAGGACCACTTTGATTGTTTTATAGGCTTTAGACATTTTTACTTGTGTTTTTTCTTATTGACTGTAATAAATGCTTAGCATGCAATAAGTAATCTACAGAAAGTTCCACTTTGAAAGAAGTGGAATAATGCCATTAAACCTTTTAATCAATTTTTATATCTTTTTATCAAAGAAGGCTGAAATAGTGAATTGTACATTTTGTTGAGTCCTGTGATGAGTCCTGGAGACTACATACAGCAAAATAAGTTGTTGTAATGTGCACCGTGTATGTTTAGCCAAAAATGATTAAGGAGCAGATATTTCAAGTCTTGTAGCAGGTATGATTACCTTCCCTGATAAGAGCATAATGTTAGGCTGTGTTTAACAGGTCTGATTACTATCTTTGTATAGTCTGTGCCAACTTTAGTAATTTCTGGTGTGGAAGCTTTACTTTTATGCCAGTTCCTCAGTAGCTGGTTCAGGCATTTAATTTCTTACATAATTTTTAATATTACATTCAAATTTGGAGCAGTTATTTATTTTAAGTTACATAGAATTAAATAAACAACTGTCTTCTCCCTTTTCCCTACTCTCTGGGAAAAGGGAGATGCAGGTGTCATCAAAGTTGCTTTTTTGAGGTTTCTCAGTACAGATGGCACAGATTGACTTCATGGTGAGGCTTGGGATATGTAGCCAAAAAACGTATTGACGTGGTCATTTTTCTCTATTTTTTTTACCAAAGTCCCCAGTGAACTGTAGTATGCTGATGAATAACAGATACAGCAGGAGCCAGAGATGTACTTTGGGTCCGCCATCCTCTTGTCTAAGAGAAGAGGTGCAACACAAAAATTAGGAAAACTTTGGTGTTTGAGAGTGTTTATTAGAATTAAGTCTGTATTCTAAAACAAATTGCTGTATGTCCTTCCTAGTTTTCATATTCTTTATGAATGAAAGCCCAAGTCTCTGATTGGGTTACGTTTGGGGGCAAAAAAATAGAATACTTCCTAATTACATATTATGAGACCAGAGCAAGCAGAATAACCTCTTTAAAACCTTATTTTCTGATTTTATATCAAACAGGTGCTGTTCTTTCTTTATCTACATTCCTGGGTACTTAAAAAGTTAATTTGAAACTGTAATATTATCCCCCTATGAAGGCAAATATATTTTTTCTTTTCACTTAAGAGCTTTTAAAAGCATACGTAAAAAATTATTCTAGCCACTGTTTTATCTTTTGGTAACATTTTGGAGCCATCTTGATTATTCTATAGATAGCTATAAACCCAGTAGAAAGCAAGCCAAATTACTTTGTTTATTCCAGGTCTTTGCTTTCTCGTTATTTTTTGAGAGTGAGGAGTCAAAAACAGTCTGAATCTATTTCATCAGTTTCATGCATGCCAAAATATTCTAGACAATACCTGGAAATGCCAAGGTTTGGACTATTCTCTGTCTTCTTTCTTCAATATTATCCATAATTACATCTCTTCAGTGCATACGACTCAGTGCATTTCTAATGCAGCCTTAATTTTTGTAAATCAAAATTTTTGAAAATATAAAATAAATGTGATTTAAGATGACAAAATTGCCCTCAAGCATGGCTCCTTCTTTCCTTGCAGTATATCAATAATGTAGCTTCTCTACTTCATTTTTAGTTCTTCATTCAACAATATTCCTAAACAGGATGCAGTTCTGTCCTCCATTCTTCCTCATCACCTTGTAAACCCTAGTTATATCTTTGCAGACACCAGCTTGGAGAGTATAGGTGTATGTAGTAATCAAGCAATTTTGCTGAGTTTGTTTACAGTGTTTGAGTTGAAAGTAAAAACTTTCTATTGTATTTTGGTTGTTTTGTTCTCTTACATGTTCCTTATAGTGAGGAAGATTGGAAGCCAAACAAATAGCAGGTAATAGAGCGGACTGAACTGTCCCGGAGCTCTGGTCAGCATTCTTGGAGCCTGGAAAAACCTTAACTTTGCAACACTGCAACACCCCATGCCGCATATGGTGGGGGGGGGCATCGGTATCAGAGTTTCTTTCTGTTTAACATCCACTGGTCCCAGTAGAGGCAGCACTACCCGGGCTTTGATTGGGCTTTGAGTAACAAGGAATGGCATGTCTTGTGGTGGTGCCACAAGGCTCTAAACGCCATTGTGAACTGGAGAAACCAGACGCCAACCCCGCCTCGCCTACAGGGACAGCCAGCACCGCCCCTCATCAAAGCAGAGGCACTGTGCATGCGTCTGCTGGGAAACCTCACAAATGCCTGAAACTGAATTGCGAGAAATTTTCCTCGCAAATGCATGGGGTCATAATGGAGAGGTCGCAATGCAGTGGGGACATGCTGTATTTCATAACTCCGTGGCGGTGGCTCCGGGGCAGCGGCTCCGCCACCAGGGGGGAGCGGGGGAGGAGCAGCCCCGCCGCGGCCACCACCACTGCCGAAAGGAAGCGCTGCCACCGTCCTGGCACCGGAAGGAAGGAGTGAGGCCACCACTGCTTTGTGGGTTGGTTTGCATATTCATGACTACCTAATTCAATATTCATGCGTGCCAGGTCGCGGATGTGCAGTTGCAAAAAGAGGTCTCCTTCATTGCTAAAAATTCATGCTGCTAAGATGTGAAGCCGTACTATGGGGGGCACGAAGTGCAAGAGTATTGGCAGCAGTACTGTATTTGCAGCTACATAGCACAGCATTTCCAAAACAAGCCAGCATTTATTAGTCAACTGGTATACATGAACTGTTTGGTTTCTGAATGGAAAAGCAAAGCTTGAACTTGTGCCTGTGCTGGCAGCGTGAATTACTTTCCTGCCTAAGTGTCCAGAATTCCTTTATTCCTTCTTTACGTTTCCAGCAGAGCTCTGAACTGGGAATTCAGACATTCAGATTTATGTTTTGTCCAAGTTTCAGTCAAGTCACTTTGACATGTTCCTCTCTTCTTGGCTGCTAGTGGTTATAAGTCAATACTTGGAGTGTTCATTCTTGTCCCACCCACTGTCATTTCATTCCTATGTGGGCAGTTCTGGGGATTTCACTCATTTCTTTTCCAGTCCCTTGTCCTGAAAATCCCTTAGCCCTTTCAGTACCAGGTGATAACAATAAAAAGTGAGGGGTTAAACCACTGTGGTTTTCATTTTAGAAGTAACTGTACTATGATAGAACAATAAACTGTCATGGTTAGTATGCTTGTGTCAGTTAATATATCTTGACAGATAAATGCCATATAGTCCTTCCAACTTTGGTCTGGCTTATTTTTATACTGTGATGCAGAGAATCCTGAAAAGCTGGCTGAAAAGTTTTACGTGTTTTAGCTAAACTCCTAGCCAGCATAGATTAAAGATAAATATATAGAAAATACAGCAAGATTGTACTAACATCATTATGACAGGTTAAAGGTGGCTTTTTCATGTTTTCACGGTTTATTCTCCATGTATAAAAATTGTGTTGAATAGGGCTGCATCATGATACTAAATTGCAAAAGAAGAAAATCTTCACTGCAAATATAATAAAATGTGAGAAATTTTCCTGATATTCATGAGTGTGACTGGCACAAGCTTCTAATCTTGAAGTATATTCATCTTACAAATCTAAGGTAGCTTTCTTCCGTGATCTGTGCAGCATCACTCATATAACCTGTTTCCTGTATACAGGTCTGTATTTCTATTGCCTCATTGACCTTACAAAGGCAAGAACAATTCCTGATCATTTCGTGATACGTATTGACAGTACCAAGTCCTACATTAGCATATGCTAATTTTTTTCTTATTTGTATCAACCTGGGGTTTGTATTTGGACAGCCATTTTGAAACGTTTCACTGTACATCAAAATAATAGGTCCTAATGGATTGCTTCCTGCTTGACTAGACAAAAAGTATTTTTTTTTAATATAAATTTGTGCCCAAGCAAATTTAAAAGAAACAGTCGAGCAAAATAAAATAGATTTGCTGTTAATGGCTGTGCTTGATCAGGTATTTATATTCTGTGTATGGTTTTATTATATATTAAATTCTGACAATAAGGTAGCTTTTCCTCTCTGAGGTCAGCAGTGTTCAGATTAATCAGGTTGACATTTCATGCCGGTGGGTCATGAACTGTTGATAATAGCATTAAATGGTGATTCACTTGCTGCAGGGAGCACAGCTCATTATCCAGTCACTATATTAAATCATCGCCACAAACAGCTAGAATCCTGTGTGTGTGCACACATCTGCACACACACATTCACAGGAAAATCAGGGTGGAGATCTCAGTCCCGTAGCTATCCATTTCTCTCTTTATAGCAATTGTTAAAGCTGTTTCCAGCATACAAGTATGATGGACTTCTCCCCATTTGAGAGACTGGAATAATTTACTCTGTATGAAACAGGACTATGAGATTTATTTTCTATCCTCTGTTCAAAAAAGGGAGATAATTTTTGTAGCCAGTTCCATGTTAGATAAAAGCGAAGAAAAATACATGTTTGTAATTTCTACAGTGTTAGTGTTGGAAAAAGCAAGATGCAAAATGAAAACAACTGAAATCTGAATTGCATGGATTCATTGAGTATGGATTTTTGTTTAATGCTGTGTTTCAAGGGCTTCTCTATTAGTTTCAGATGTGCTACTTCCTGTTAGAAATATTCATGCTTAAAAAAAATAAATTATACACTGTGCGAGAAAATATGTATCTATCATAATGGAAAATTTTAAACAAAAACACTACCTAAATAGCCTAACCGTGGATTAACTAAGTTGAATGAGGGGAAATTCCACTTTCTAATGCTTAAGATTTTGCTGTTAAATGCAAATCTGACTTAAAATTAAGTTGTGCTTTTTTTTTTAATTAAAGTGGAGAATGTTACAGGCATGTGTCCAGCAAGTACATAATATGAAATGTTAGGCTTTTTTGCTTTTACCTGGAGTAGAGAACTGGGTGTTTTTCTCCTTCCCTGTCCTCTACCTCGTCCATTTGAGCCAATGTAATTTGTTTTAGTGCAAGAGTGTCTGTTGTTCTAAGGCAGCGCTTAGAGGCACTTCACCTTAAGATGTGAAGGCTGAATTGAGTATGAGCTTCTCAAGGTCTTCATAATTGACACTGGAAAAGTGATTTATTTTTATACATATGTAAAATATATACATATGTATTAAAAGTTTTTTCTATAAGACGTTATATTTAATCAGTATATAAATATTAATTAGCATGAAAACCATGTTAACGTCAGTATTATGTGAGAAATTGGGGCGGAGGGGTGTCACACAGATCTACATTTTTATAATAATGGTTACAGAAAGGGAAAGCGTTTTCTGAAGCAATGAGCCCGCTGTATATTTTAAGATAGGTTTATAGAAGGGAATTATGAAGGGAAGCATTTTAAATTCTTCAAACGGCATCTTTCTTTTTTCTTTTTAAGGTTAATACGTAGCAGCTGAGACTGCCGGGAGAAGCAGGGTAACATGAAAAAGCTGTAGGCCGCTAGAGGTCACTGTTTAGTAATCAACGTCTAATGAACCAGAACTGTCGGGAAGGCCAATAAATTACACTGTGGATATTCCTAATTATGAATTCCTACTTAATCATTCAATGACAAGTTAACTGTGGCAGCGGTTCTATGTACTTTGCATACACAGTTATGTTAATGTACTCTTATATTTCTTAGGATGGAGGTCCTCCATCATTAGAGTAGTTCATTACCAAAGACTCTCTTATCTAATCATAATTACTGATTATGAGGAATAATTAACTTTGTTACCGTCTTGATTCTTTTCATAGGGAAAACGCGCTCTTTCTTTTTCTTGTTTTTTAACTGGAAAGTCAGGGCAAGTACTGACTTTTGATAACTTTGCATTAAATAAAAAAGGTTAAATTGGTTTTGTGCAAAATTGCCTGAGTTGCAGTGTTGGAATAGTTACAGGTAGTGGGGAAAAAAAGAAGTACATGAATTTTATAGTGGATCTCTCGAAGTTGTCATTCAGTCCAGTTAAATATGAAAATGTGTTTTGTTTCAGGAAAGTGCAGCATTTGGAGCATGTAAAGATTTCTAAATTCAAACCATATGATTGCATATTGGCTCATCCTGAAACAATAAAAGTAATAATAAAAATAGTATCTTTTTTTTCATATTTCCATATTAAACTTAGAATTAGTTCATACATAAAGAAATATGACTTTTAATGAAATTACAGGGATTTGAACACATTGTATAAGAGACCTCAATACGTTTGAGAACACTGAAAAGTGTTTTGGGCTGGAGGGCAATGCTAAATCTAGTCCTCTGAAAGAGATGTACTATCTGTTTTGCCAAAAAATAATAATAGAATTATGTGTGGAGGATCCCTAAACTGGGAAAGGCCTCATAACAAAGTTGAAGTTCTGTATCTTTCCAATTTAAACTGGTTTTCTAGCAGTTGTTGTCATTTGCATTATTGTACCTACTGCTTTGCTTTCAGTGCCTGAAAGCTTTGAGAATTAACTGTGAATATGCTGAAATTAGGCAGTAGAAAGTGATTTATTGCTTTGTAGATACAGAGTCAGGCATGTTTTAAAATAAGCCTATATTTTAAAGGAGAAGCTCAATTATGAGACTGTGTGGGCTGTTTACTGCATCCAGAGGCAAGATTCAATGCCAAAATACTTGCAGGAAGGACAGACATATGTGAAGCAAGGCACTCTGATGATGGTTCAGATTGTCAAAAAAATTTCTTGGTCTCATACCACCAAATGACACTTGAAGGGACAAGGTTCAAAAGTTCATTAAGAAGTGCTCAATGCAGTCTTCAGTCCTATTATTTATGCATTTCTTTCCAATTTCAGTTGGTAAAGCTCTGTCAGTTGTCCTCTCATAGACTGTACCCCAAACAGGTAAAACTACAGCTTGCAGCTCAGCAGCTCTCCAGGAGAAATTACTGGAGATCAATTTCTTTTTAAGTTACCTGTCTGACACTTCTTTCTGGCTATACATTCCTATTTTTTATTTTCAAAATTTTATTAGATTGCTGCTATTAAGTGCTAGAATTTTTTTTAAGTGTTGTGAGTGTAAATATGCTGCTACTGATTAGAATTGGCATGTGGCATTGCTATGTCTTCAGCTCTCAGGTAAACCGGAAATAGGTATCCTGTGTTGTTCACCTCATTTAAATGCTTTTTGTTTGTTATGTGACTTGAAAGGGCTAATGAATGCATCAATAGGGATGTACCTACTTCTGCAACTGACTTTTTAAGAAGCAAACCTTTCATAAATAAGAACAATTGAACCTGTTGAGCAGTGCAGTTTAAATGCATATCACATATCGGTGTGATTATATTTTCTTTTTTAGTAGTGTGCTTAGTCCCTTCATTATACAGAAAAAACCCAATATGCTGCCATGTTTTGTTGCTTTGGGGGGCCTGTAAGACAAGTAACATGGTAAAGAAAACCATAAAGTACCAAAGTGTTTCAAGTATTTTTTTGTAAAAGGGGATTGATATCTTCTTACAGTTGTACTAATGTGGGGAAAGTATGTAAATAATAATACTAAATATCCCTGGTTTGGTTTTTTTTTTCAAAGGTTCTTGTTTTCTGTTACATTAAAAGGATTTCAGCTTTTACATATCTGTTTCACAAAGCTGTGTAAACATAATTGCATTTTGCTGTAGAGTTAAGGTAGAATGTGTGTTTTATACTTTCCAGATAGAGACATTCAAGTCCAACTGGCAAAATCTGTAAACGTGATGGTTTATGGCTGACTGCTTTTTGGAATTGAAAGAGCTCAGCAATACTGGCCATACATCTTCTTGTGTTGGTCATGCATTTGCATGTATGTTGTTCAATCAAAACAGATGAGGTGAAGAGCTGTTATGAGAAGGTGGACTCTTGAATCTGTCTGTTGCTTTTGGTATTCCGTACAAACAGCTTCTGGAGGCTTGATGTTGTTCATTTTGGTATTGTCTGTAAATTTGAGTTAGAGCACCTAACTATAAGACTATAACTGTAAGAATAGCTCTTCTGGGATTTTACCTTCTTTTTTGTCGTTATAAATGTCCGTCTGTTTGAACTTTTTCTTCTATAATTTTCTACATTCTATTTTGTGGTTGCTAATCTTCTTCATAGAGTAGAAGCTTTTGAAGAAAATCAGGTCGTGATGATATTAGATATGAGCTCTCTCCCCTTTCTAATGCCAGACAAAAATTATTCTTGTTTTGGCAGTGATTGGGATGAAATTTTATTTCCAGAACTCAAAGCCTCATTGGTCAAGATGAGAATCATGTCTGTTGAATTTCAGTTGTGTGGAGCATTAACACTGACCCACATGGTGGAGAAACTGCATGCACGTTCCTGTTTAATTTTTGGGCTTCCCCTAAAAGATGAGAGTTCAAATAGTAGTGCTGAG
>WEKX01009351.1:34243-63562 GCA_013390025.1 Pitta sordida | reverse complement strand
ACTCCATTATTTCCCCAGCAACACCTGTATTAGTGTGGGACACACGTATTTTTGATAACAAGTTCTGTACCTAGCAGCATGTTCCCTCTCCCTCAAATAATATTTATTCCAGCTTTTTGGAACACTTGAGGCCCTTCTCAACTGTTAGCACACAGAAAAAAAGTGGAAAAATAAGATCATCAGTTATTGTAGTACAGTAAACACTGTACTCAAAACTAAAGATAGGTCCTCTGAATGAATTTTAAATATAAATCTGGGGCTTTCCTCAACTCGTGCAAAAAGAAATAAAATTCACTTTTTTATTCTTGCATGCCTCATGGTTTTATTATAGAAAACAAGCGCACTGTAACATATGGTACATCTGTTTCATATTTTCTCTTTCTGCTGTCATACTATTTCTCTCAACATTCAGTACCACACTTCTGTTGGCTCACAGTAATTATTTTTAAGCTGCATGTAAAACACAGCCTACCTCTACTGTCTTTCCAAGGACACGATATTCCTCCATCTTTCCATCCTCATACAAATGAATAGGGAAATATTGAGTTCGCAAAACAAACATTAAGATGAGACAAACCAGGAGTCATATTATCAAACACTTCACATTCCTTCACTTGCAGAAGTTTGTTTTTTGCAAACACTCCTCCACTGTAACTCACAGAGGAAGTGATGGCACCAGAAACAACAGTTAAAACTCATTTAAGCAAACCCTAATACATGCTCAGATCTGTATAAAGGCATATTCTCCAACTCAATAGGCAACCTCAGGCATGAAAACCATGTGAAAACTACTGTGAGGCAAAAAGCACGATGAGAGCTGGGGGAAAGCACTGAGAAAAGACTGGTAAGGAACTGAAACAAGAAAAATGTAATTAACTGGCAAAAGGCACATATGGTGGGAAAAACAGACGACAAGATATATTACCTATAGGGTGGACTTGGGCACACTGAGAAACAATAAGTTTAGAATGAAATAATATTGCAGGTGTAGAAAAGCTAGACCTAGAAAAATACATTAACAAGACACAACAGGGGAAGCAAGATGAGAGCAGAGAATATGCAAATAATCAAGATGAAAATTTTGAACACAAACATAATGGACACAACTTTTTACACCTACACACATACAGAACAGCCTGTATGTCTATCAAAAGAGAAGACAAGAGAAACAAGTAACAATGTTTTATGGATTCCATACTGAAAGTTGATGGTACTGTCATTGCAGCAAAAAATATAATCAGAAAAATCTTAATTTACCAAAGTTTTTTTTCTCCAATCTGCCCAAGAAAATCTAAATATTTCTTAGCAGCTGTCTTTTCCTGTGGGCTTTATATCATGTTCCACAATGGGGCACTGATTGGCAAATTGGAATCTCACTTTGCTAAGTAAATAAATATTCAATAAAAATGACACATCACTGTAGTTGAAATGCCAATTTTAATTGCAGGACTTCAAGCCTTTCTATTTCTTTATGAAGCAGATGGTAGTTTTGTTGGAAAGCAAAGGACTGGAGATAGTTAGATTTGGCACACTGAAAACTGGCACCAGAAGTTGAAAATGTTCCATTTCAATTTTGCCACAGAGAAAGATGAATCTATGAATTAGGTCCATCTATGAAGTAGAAGCTAAAGGATCATTTAACCCTCCAGCCACTTCACCATTATTGAGTCTGAATAGTTTCCTCTTATTCCTCTTAGCATCCTGTAAAAACCATAAATTAATAAACAACTCCATTTCTCACTTCTGAGGCACTCTCAATTGTGTCTTCCCTGTTCTTCATGCATAACAACCAAAGCAACTGCAGGTTAATAGTAAAAGGTTGACAAAACTCCTTTCCAAATGAGAATATTTTTAGGTACCTGTGGAGCAAATAGTGTCTAAGTCTATTACTATTTACAGGAGGAAAAGGTTTTTTAGACATTCATTGATCCAACTGATATAACACTGAGATTATATCATCTATCATACTCAGTATTTCAATACCACTAAAACATATTGCTTTCAGTGGATTCTGTTATGAATTGGACTGCTGACAAAGAATAAACTTTCCAGATATGCCACTGGCAATCCATTAAACTCAAATATTATTATATCATATTTCCACATACTAACATAACAATATCAATATTCTTCCTTACTGTATGGAAAGTACATCATATATAAAGTACAAAGTATGTGTTTGTAGGAACCTAAACAGGAAATAAAGTCCTATAAAACTGGTTCTTTAAGATGATTCAGAATACTAACATAAAGGACACCAGTAGAAGAGCTTTTAAAGAGACATCCAGAAGGAAAAACTAAAAAAAAAAAAAAAACCCACACATCTTCCAGGGATAATCTTCAAGAAAGTTTTGATTTTTTACTCATAAAAGGAGAGCTGGATCATACTTTCTCAATATTATTTTAATAGCAATTGAAAAAGACACTACTAATATACAACATGCAATGAACTACCAACTTTCTTCCTCTTGGTAACTTCAGAGTCATGAAATACTAGCAGTGTAAAGCTAAGTGCTATAGAGTATGTATTGCAACACTTTCTTGAAACTTATGTTTTACTTTAGAATGGGATTTTGCAAGATCTTAGGAGTTTCACAGCACAAATCCAATAGCTACATTCAGCGAGATCTGCTCCCAGTTTCCCTAGACATTTTTCACACTCTCCCTTTAAAGCCTTAAGTACAGGCTTGTACAAACTTTAAAAAGAACATTCTTCTCTACCTCGAGAAAAAAGATATCGCAAAAATACATTGTTTATGCCAACAGTGGCATTGTTTGAGTAGAATTCACTCCAGCTCAAGGGAGGAAGAGATAGGCCCTACTACACCCCTGCTTTCTTAAACCACTTTAGCATCAAGGCTGTGTTCCCACTTCAGACGTACTCAGAACTTACCCTTCTATCCGCTGTTACATTTGAGATTTTCCTTTAAAAAGCACAAGCACCTGCAGCTACAAAATATATTTAGAAATAACCAAGAAATCATGTTCACAATTTTTCAACTCACTCTCATTTTTACTGGGAAGTATTTACATGAACATTGTTAAGGCACAGCCCTCATCTCTCAACATACATTCATTCAGTAATGACAGATATGTTATTCCTCAACCATGTATGTATTTATGACACCAAATCCAGTGCACAGTAGGAATGATAAAAACACCCTCAGGGCATAGTAAATTCCATTATAGGCATGCATCTAAAATATAGAACAGCATTCCTTGGGAAACTATTTCACTTCTTAATGAAATTCTTAAAAATAAATGTTTCCGTAATTATGTTATGAACATTTTAAACTAAGGCAATCTCAAAATGATCACTTAATATTTTTACTTTGAGTAGATCATATATTGCCAACTCTTGCAGTAAGCTACCGCCTTCTTTTTGCAATGCCTCCTTAATATCCAGGATATCTCAAAATGAAGCAGGAAAAATCCACTCCGTTCACTGAAACCACCTTCACAAATGACACAAGCCCTCAGCTGACATTCAGCTGCTGGCAAAATGCCACCCTGGCCACGCTCCAGGGATACAGGGATGGCAGCAGCTGTAAGCTCTGGGCTCTCACCCACCACACACAGTGCCTGGGCCAACGTGGTGTCTCTCAGCGAGGAGAGGCACCAGCAGAAGCAGCCAAGTACGAACGTGCTTCAGCAGCACAGTGACTTTGGCAGTCGAGAGGCAGCAGAAGTTCAGGTGATAAAATTTCGTAGTGGTAGACATGACCTCACCCAACAGAAACTAGTTGGGACCATGGGATTTGCCCCATCAAATGCACACCTCCTTGTCTGCCTAACGAAATGTTCAAATGAGCCTTCTAATATTACCCTAATATGCTGGAGATGTCAGTTATGTATATGTTAAATAAATCAAACTGCATTAATATTTTGTAAAAAGCAATTTAAATTAGTATGTGAAATATAAAGCTAAATTTGCAGAAACATTCCCTATTTCATGTTATAGAGGGAATTACTCTAGGGATTAATTTATGTTCACATTCACAACCATTTTTCTAATACAACTCATTAAATTCTATTTTATGAATCGCTGTTCTCATCTGGGCTAAAGCAATTAAGTTCTCAAGACAGAACAGTAGGTGTGCTACTGCTAATTAATATTCCCCTGAGGTGATCCTAGTGTTTCCTTGTGTCTCCAGCACACCTGAGGTTGGCATTAATCAAGATAATTCTTTCTTGGCATATCACTGAAAGTACAAACCAAGCATTTAAGACCAAGTTTCTTTTCTTCAGCCCTCCATTGGCTCTCCTGCACTACTGAGGCCAGATGTGGTGCTACAGTCACTTGGATCCAGCACTTCATCCAACAAACTGCATTGACTCCCATCTAATCCACACTAAAAAGTCAATACAGAATGGTTTTAGGAGTACGAGTTAACTTCTTCAGGCATCTGACTACTGAATTGCCAAAAGAAAAATTTGGTGAAATCTGGTAATACGAGAAATACTAGCTGTACATATAGAACATAAACCAACACCTAAGACCTAAGGAAAAACCTATTTGAGTTTGTACCAAATCCTAAAAGACTAGTTCTGGCAGTCTCTGTGTGCCAGTTAAGTTTCTCTTCCCTTCTCATGCCTCACTATCCCACTTCTCCACTAACAAAACACTAAGAGTAGATTGGAAAAAAAATACAAATCACAAACAAAAAAAAACCAAACTTGTTTGAGTAGTTCAGTATTTCAACCTCTGCCATGAAGTAGGCCAAGAACTTCCTCTCTAGAAAACACCAGAATATGATATAAAATTGACTCTCCCCGTGAATTTTGGGTGGATTTTGTGTTTCTTTATAAACAATACTTGAAATGGGCTTCAGAATCATTTTTCTATTAGCTATTAATAGCATTGTAGCATATATAATAATAGTATTAATAGCATATTTCTATGCTATTAATGAATGTACTGTATATAAACAATTTCTGGTTTTCCTATTGCTTTTAATTTTTTGTCAGTTTGTATAAAGCTCTATCCCTATACACATTAGTAGGAAGTTGTGCTAAGAAAGTTTTAAATCCTTTTTCAATAAATTAACACCCAGAAAATACCAAAGTGTTACAACTTTTAAGTCATTAGATTTTGCTTTAGTTCATTAATTTAAAGTTTTCCCAGAAAAATCATGTCAATTTTAAAAAATACTACTTAGCATTCTTACACAAAATTTGAAAATCTTTCGAATTCCAACAAAGCAAGATCTTCCATCTCATAACAGTTTACAGAACAAGAGAAGTATGGTACACAACCTGGGGGGGACTGAACAAAAAACCCCAAGCCACTGAAATCACTGGTTTCCTCACTAAAGTCAGCAGTAGTCAGTCTTCAAAGTACAGTTGGGTCTCCTATATCGTGCACCCGCGGTCTTATTTGGCACCTGCGCAGCCCGACTTGCACTGCCGACCCCGTCACCCAGCTCAAATAAAATCAGGGGCAAGGTTTAAGCCAGAAAACAAGCCAGACTAACATGAGTGTGGCTCAGGTTATAACAAGTACCAAAATCCAAATACAGATTTCATATTAATAGTTGCCAAGGAATTTAGAGTACACTGCATCTGTGCTATTGAACATTTGGAGGCTTAGGTAACTAAAATCATAAATAAACTCTGGGTTTTATCATGGCAATGCTAAACTAAAATAGCAGACTATAAACAGTCTCCGAAAAGCGATGAATCAAAGAGAGTTAAACATTTTCCAAAATGACAGATAGCTTTTGATAGAACTAAACAGTGGAGACAGCATGGAACAGTTTGGCTGAGCAGCAGCCTGAAAAGCAATATGTACTTTAAGAGCATTATACACTTCTACCATAGCTTCTTTACCTATACTATGAAAAGGCAGGTCTGATAATGATCAAAGTCATTAAAAACCAAATTAGTGATGAATATTCCATCTTCCAGTTGTTAATTACTACACCAGCTATGCATTATGCACTCCTAAATGCAAATTCTCTTACTGCTTCTGTTAATAGGTACGTATTTTAATAAATACAATTCTGTCACATTCAATTCTTGCAAGGTAGTTCACCTTTTAACTGCAACTTCCCTTTCAGGTCTTAGTTTCTCATCATCAGCCAAAAGGAACTTATTGACCCTAAGTTCTGAAGGAAGAACAATCTACTCACAATGAAACTAAAATCTGCATAAGCTTTAGAGGCTGCAGCTAAATTAACATATTCCATTTTGTGCTCCTTGAACAGAAGAAAAGGGACAGACCACAACCCTGAGTAAATCTACAATTGTTCTAAACTAACCTGGTTACTTAAATTTAAACTTGGGTAAGCGGCAGACACAGCTTATTGACCACTGTATCCATCAATATACTCAGAGGCTGGACACAGGACTGAAAGAAGCTTGAATGACATCTAGGTTGAAATTAATATTCAGACTTAATCTCTGATACCATATTAGCTACCAGGTAGAGGTGTTTACCGAACAGCCAGATTTACATACCTATTCAAAATACGCCTCTGATCCTCATTACTGCAACTTTCTCTTGAGAATCTTCCCCACCCTCCCCCGTGCAGAACTGGTCTTTGGCTCATAGTTTCTGGTCTTTCCCTTACCAAATGGCATCAGTGGTCACCACCTTCACTTAATTTTATTACTGGTGCAGAATAGCCAATAGAGACCATTTTTATAAAAAAATAATTGATTAGGGCCACGGAGTTAGCAACTAGAACAGACAGACACCACAGAAGGGGGGGCCTCAAAGTGCATCTTTTCACAGTTTCACTTGGAAGGGTCTGAATTACTCTACAGCATGATTCCAGATCAAGCCTCCTGGTTTATATTTTAGTAATCAATGAAAATGAAGAGTTAAATTTTGAACTTTTAAATACAAGATAATATTAGCAAAAGATTAATGGGAATATTTATTTAATAAAATTTACAGTAGTTTTAAAGGTCAGATTTTGGCTGAGATTTGCTAATATTTAATCATGAAATCCCTTACAGCACAGCAAGAAACCATGCAACTAAAATAGTGACAATCACTGATGGAAAGCTGATGTGGTATTTCACACTAGAAAAATCAAAGCCTCAGTCACTAAAGTATAAATACTTTTCTGTGATTGATGAAGGGAAATTAAGTGATTTGATGGCAGAGGTCCATATTCAAAAACAGTGCTGGAACGAAATTCATACGCTTAGAAGCTATGAAAACTTGGCCAATACGGTTTCTAAATACAAAGATTTACACTAGACCCAAGAGACTAAACCCAAAACAGAGCATATTTATCCAGTGAGTATCATCAGATGCCCACATAAAAATTTGTTTAGCTATTGTATGGGGGAAGGTGTTTCTGAAATTAAGCAACCACAATTCTCTTCTCAGAAATACAGACACTTCTAAAATTTATTTCTTAAATACTTAGTACAGCACAGCTAAATTATTTTAAAGACTCGGGACAAGAAATTGAAACAGCCCACCCTCAAAAGGAAATATTACTAAGGCCTTTTAGTTTGCTGCATCATTCAGGTTTTGCCCAGCTTGAAAGAAAACGTGAATAAAAATAGAATGACACTAGCAAAACCTGTAAGACTGTGTTCACTCACTTACCACATTGCTTAGATACCAGATAGATAAAAAGAGTAGACTGCTGAAGCAAAACAATCTACAAGAAAAATAGCAGAAAATGGAAAGACATTAAAAGAAAAGGCTATATCAACTCAATAACATATAGACAGATGAGGAGAGTTCTTTCATGTACAAGAACTATCAATTTGAAATACAAAGTTTAACTGCAGTTGTGCATATGCAGAATTTTAAAATACCAGTACTGCAAATGCGTACATGTATAGTAATTCTTTATGGCATTTATCACAAGCTGCAGTTTTCCTTAAGATTCTTATCTAGCAACTTAGTAAATGGGACTGTGAAATGCACAGTGGTGTACAGTTACCTACGCTGGCACACTATGAAAAGTGACACCAGAATTGCTAAGCATTACTCTGTAAACTGTCAAAGCCGCTGCTGGGTGAATTCTCCTGAATTCACAGAATACTATGAGTTGGAAGGGACCCACAAGGATCATCTAGTCCAACTCACCATCTAACGCCCGTACAGAGAACGAACGCACACCCCAGAGTGGTGAACATAAACCTAGATCCCTCACAGGTGCACAGGCCACTCCAGGCCAGAAGGGACCCACAGCACCATCCAGCCCTACACCCCCCAGCTAGACCATGTCACTGAGCTCCTCATCCAGTCTTCTCTTAAACACCTCCAGGGACGGTGACTCCACCACCTCCCTGGGCAGTCCATTCCAATGTGCAATCACTCTCTCTGTGAAAAAACTCTTCCTCTTTCGTGTTTTAAGTACGTTCATGGAAGCAAATATTTCAGTAAAATTTCTTGAAATGCAATACAAATTATATGAAATAAAGTTTCATCCAAATTTGGTAATACAGGAAATCATTCTGAAACAACCTGAAGTTGTAATTTACCCAGTGTTTTACCTACAGAGTAGCAGGAGATGTGACATATTGGTGTAAAACCAAGCAACTTCCGGCTGACATTTAAAAAAAAGCAAAAGAAAGTGACTTTATGAGCAACCTATTACTTAGGTAACCATGCAAAATTATGAAGTTCTGTTTAATTGTATGGTCTGCACTTTTTTAGATATCTAACAATCGCAAATGTACTGGTCTGAAGTTCACTGCTTACCTCTGCAAGTGACACAAGAATATCCACCTTCCCAATTCTCCTATAATAACTGTACAAAATGCCCCGCGGTCCTCCAAAGACAGAATCACTTCTTAATCACAACAGCGAACTATAATTTTACTGGTTTTGCTTGGGTTTTCTCCCATGTAAAGCATAAAGTTGCATAGTTCCAGAATAATTTTACAATAGAAAAACTCATCTGGTGCATATTGTCTAGGGTCTTCAACAACTGCACTCCTTGGCACTCAAAACAAAGAAAGGAACATCTCAATCCATAGCTATTTTATATAACAGTTCTTTTCTTTTGGACTGTTGGTCGGGTGTTGCTTTTTTTACTGGCTTTAATTACCAGTGATTTAGCTTTTCCTGAATTTCCCCCAACTATAGCTGCAGATTTTAAGTTTTTGCATCCAAAAAAGTGAAGTCTAGTTTCAGTATTTAAATAATCTGTGTACATCCAAAAAATCATGCTATAAACAGCAAGTTAAACAACTTGAACAGATATCATCTATTTTCTCATATTCATTTATGTATTAGAGAATGTAAATTCACTCTGACTCAGAAGAAAGACCTGCTCCAGAATATCAGGACAGGGATGTTCCTCTTCCCTGAATTGTAAAGAAAGCAGCATGAACCCACTTTGATTAGAGAACATCTTGACAACAGGAAAAAAAAGTACCACTTTTAAATCTGAACAGTAGTTTACCGATTGTTACATTCACTTCATTAGCAATTATGACTAAGTCCTCCATTATGTCTCCACCCGTGTTCCCAAATGACTGCTTGTTTCACTTGGACTGATCCTGCAGTCCAGCACTCCCTGGACTTACTCATGGAGCACAGTACCACGAGAAAAGAGAAGGACAAGTAATGGGGAACTGGAAACCACCTTTTTTCATTCTCATTCTTCCTCACACCTAAGCTTTTTATCCTCTCAGATGTGAGTGATGCCTGGTACAGTTTTTTTCCCTGCACAGTGAAGCAGAAGGAAACATTGCTTTTGTTGACCACACTACTCATCTCATTAATGAGGAGGAAATAGTTATTTTTTTGAATCTGGGAAAAGGAGGTGAGTAGCCACACTCTGGAGCCCAGAATTACTACCTTAAGACACCGCTGACTTTAAATTGAGGAATCAAAGAAAATGAATAGTCAAAGCTGAACAGCACAACAGAAGACAGCAGGATAATACTGAATGGGCAAGATGTGTAAATGGTATAAATAAGGAGTTCATACAAATTGACTCACTCTTGATCACATAATCCTGCCAGTAGCCTTTTGCAAGCTGAATTAAAAACAAAAACAGCAGCAAGCCCTTGTGTGTTTTCCAGAATTTTCTGCCATCTGGTAAAAATGAGTTAATCAATAAAGTGAAAGGAATCTCATAACAAAATAGATTTACTACAGTTTTTGCCTGAAAAACCTGTTTGTTTCTGCACATTTTAGAATTCCTCATCTGTTAAGATTATTATTAAACACAGATGATTACTTAGTTCTAGGGGGGGAGGGAAAGAACAAAGAAGAAAATAAGTCCTCAAAGCTGAAAGAATTAAATTATTGTAGACACTATTAACCAGGATTTTTAAAGAAAACACCACCAAAAAAAAAAAAACCAAACATATAAACATATAGCCCCACAGCAGTAAGGAAAGATTGATCTTAAATCACTGAAAAAAGCTTCAACCCTTCAGATTATATAAAGACAGAACTAAAAATATATTTATGGACATTTGAAAATAACGTGTCCACAGCAAACACCAAAGACTATATCAAAGCTAAAACACACTAGTGTCTTGCTAAAGAGAATATTATTTAATGGCAAATTTTTTTGTTCACTGCAGTCACAGTATTTCAGTATTCAGCATCTTCTCATTATAAAGTACACAAGTATTACTCTACCTACTGAGTCATGTCTGAAACAAAGCCTGCAGTATAGTGCAGATATCCAAGACTCATTTCATGAAATTTCCAAAGTTCCAAAGGTAGTTAGCCCTCACTAGCAGAGCAGAATTTGAGACCCACCTTCATCTCCTAAGCTTCGTCCCTCAACCCTCTCCCTGCTTTACACCAGCAGGAGACTAGATGTGAGCAGGCAGGGAAGTGATCTAGCTAAAGATTAATCCGGGTGGGGGGGGCAGAATCCAAACCAAAAACAAAGAAACTCAACAAGTATTTTGTTCCTGATGTAGCACATTGTCCTGGCACAGGAATTCTAATGACAGTTTGGGAAAAACAGCAGAAGAATGTGAGCAATTGCTGGTCAGCACAAAAGTAAAGCGACACTCAAAGATCCAAAGTCAGTAGGAAAAACGAGATAGCAAAGGTCAGAAGACTTGATTTAAACCATTAAAGCACATGAACTTACGGGTTGGGATATTAAAATAGTGGTGAAATACAGCTACAATTCACAAGGAGTAGAATTTGACATAAATTAAACTCAAGTGAAACACACTCTGAAAAAACACTAAAAAAACCTTCTAAAAGGTGAGTCATCACTACTAATGGGTATCCAAAAGGGGAAAGAATGTCCTATTCAGAGTAAGCTATCGCAGGAGTGTAAAGGCAAAAATTCCTCACACAATGGAACTTCTATTAAAAATGCATATGCGCAATACTGAGTTGGACAAATTTTTCAATTATCTAGCACCTACAAGAGGATTGGAAAAATAACCTCGAAATAATCCAGCTAGCTGGACTAGAATACCATTCTCCAGAATTGTCAGAAAAGATGGAGGGGGAGAAAGGTGAAGGGAGAAAGACACCCCCACAAAATAATAATAAAAGCTGGAACCAATTTGGTGTAAGGCAAAGATGTCTTCCTATTTCCCAACTACTTCTCCACTGTTTTGAGGGTGTTTCAATTGAAATGTGTTAAAATATCTGAAGTATTAATAATGTAATACTGTGCAACAATTTATATTTGTATAAAGTATTTGTTAATAAATATGGCACCAAATTTTTTTAATATCTTTTAACCTCAAATTATTCCAAAAGCTTAATTCAAGGATATCAAATGGAGACTGGATTCTATCTCACATATTTGGAAACAGTTCAACTGGATGCATCTCGGAAATCAACTCCCAGAACAATTCTGGAACCACAGGTTTTCAAATACAGTTTCCAACTGGATCAAGTTACCACTTCTGGAACCACTGTGACATGGGTGAAAAAAAGATCCTTTCTGAAACAAGTATGAAAAATACAGTCCTAGAGATAATTTTGTTTCCTTGTAAATTTGCATACCTTCCTTCTGGTATCCAGTTCTGTGTTTAGCCACTGAGGCCCCACCGCTTGATACAAGACCTGAATTCTTGAAAGGCTAATGCCCTATCCATTTAACACAGAACTACTGGTGCCTTCAAATCCTGTTTTGTGGTGACACCTGTATATTCCTCTAAGTAAACAAGCCCTTCTCTAAAACAGCACTTGGAAATAATTTTTCTTGGACGTTGCCTGACTGGTACTGCTCATTAGATTTGCAGTCCTGAAGTCAGGATAATGCAGTGTATTCAGGTGGAAAAGTCCATCACAAACATTCTTGTCTAACTGCTCAATTCCCATTCTGACAGTTCTCCCTCTTCAGGGGATGAACTGCCTGAACAGGATGAAGAATGATTGGTTTTGCTTTCACAGAATCACAGAATCACAGAAAATTATGAGTTGGAAGGGACCCACAAGGATCATCTAGTCCAACTCACCATCTAATACCCGTACAGCGACCAAGAGCACATCCCAGAGCATAATAACAACCTAGATGCCTCACAGTCTAGCAGGCCACTCCGAGCCGGAAGGGGCCCAGGGTCATCCAGCCCTACACCCCCCAGCTAGACCATGTCACTAAGCTCCTCGTTTTCTTAAGCAACTTTTGTGTTTTCTACTCTATAGTTCACTCCTTCCTTCCTTAACTGCACTTAGGGATCTGAAAACAAAAGTCTCTCTCAAGTGTAAGGAAAGCACAAGATCCTTCTTACACAGTTACACAATTATGCAGCTCAGTCATTACCATATTTCAGCCAAAGTAAGAATATATTAGTTATATGTTATAAATAGAATAATAAACATAATAAAATAACAATAATACACAATTAAAACTAACACATTTTATCCAAAGGAGGTTGATGTGAAAAGCTGTGGTTTTCACACAATGATTAAAAATTATACACTACTCCTGGCCCCTTTTTTTCGGTTCAAACACAGGTTTTGCAGCAAAACTTTACCCTGTACAATTAAGACTTGTACCCCGTTCAATTAAATGGAAGACTTGAGTGTGTTCAAAAAGCAGACCTTGCTTTAGGGCTTGCTGCTCCTCTGAAGCTGCATCCCAATGTGTGTTATGCTTTTTCTCCAGTTTTTGCTGACCTTTGCTTTTCTTCTACATAAATGTCATGTGGTAGAGACCCCACACACTCATTTAATAATAGATGGGACTGGAATACAGATTACCTTACAAGACCTCAGTGTTCTCCAAGTCTCTAACACTGAAATATTTAGATTGATTTGCCTCAAAATTTTCCTTTTGGCAAAACATCGTTTATTCCTTTCCCTTCAGGGTAGAGAGAGCGCTTCACATGTAATCTACTGCCTCCTTTTAACATGTGTGTTGTTAGCTTTTTATATCATCTTCCAATAACAAGAGAAGGAGCAATAACTATACTGTGGCAGATGCTTAAAGAAATTCAAAAAGTAAATATGATTTCCCCACCCCACAGGCCAAATATTCTAAAATTACTAAATTCAAAGGATTTATTTGTTCCTGCCATAGGCAATCCAATTTGAACCAAAGTTATCCTCTATAAAATATACCAAGGGCTCCTGATTGCTAGTTTCTTTGCTAAGTCAAATGACAGATATTCTAGCAATAAATTCAAGTACCAAATAATATCTTGCAACTGACAGCTTTTACAACTGACTCACTGACAGTATGGACTTCCCTGGGAGGGAAGAGTAGACACCTTGAAAAGAGCAAATGACAAAGTAAAAATCTGTCCATGCATGACATTAATCAAACATAACTCCCAGACACGCAGAAATGCAGAAGAAACCTGCTGGCCACTGATGCAATTTAATTCACCACTGTAACATTCTCCTCACCCTGACACAAAAATCTGAAATGCAATCTTATGAATTCAGAAGCATAAGAGAGAAGAGAAAGGTTAGGAAGTGCCATTTATCTTCAAATTATATAGATAAAATAAATACAATGCTTTGTAGCACAGCCAAAAGGGTTGTGTTTTTCAAAAAGAGCCTAGAGGATGGAGTCCCCTATTGCAGGCTAATTGAATATGGCATTATTGACTGCCTGGTAGATAATCTGAGGACAACTCTCAGAAAATACCAGATGAAGGGACCAAAAGGACGGAGAATGTCTGAAATTCTACTGATAGAGATTAAGAATGTAAAATGAGAAGTGAATGACTCATTTTTTCAGTACTTCCTCCCCTTTATCTCCCTCACTTTAGATGATGGAAAATTCTGGGGTCATTTCCATCAGATGAACTGTACGGCCTCAAGGTTTAAAAGCAAGGATGCCAGTTTACTGATGTCAACAGAGAAATAAAACTATATTTTTTAAAAACACCCCATAAACTGCATCACAATCACTGGAAAATAAATTCACCAAGGATAATGTTTGATGTATTGTCTATGACACCTGTTGTTAGACAATGTATTATTCATGAGATTAACTGTTTAGTTAACTTCTTCAGAAGACTATTTATGCTTTGTACACCTTGCTTTCAAAACAAATGCCTGTGATATCCGAGAGTTTACTATTTATGTGATGTTCAAACAGAACTCTAAAAGGTTTATGCACATTATGATCATCTCTCTCCCCATTTCCTTTATGTCATTCTGACATCATAAAGTCCCCTACTAGGTTTCCTGCTCTGAAGTGATCCCTAATTTAAACCAGGAGGCAACAAAAAGCAGCAGCTGCCATACTTGAGGTGTGGCCTATGAATTTGTACTGAAGGTTCCTTGAAGCAGTGCTGCAAGACTAAACCAAGGATAACAAAACTAGTTTTATGCCGACTAAGTTCCCAGCAGATCTATGTTTTTTTGAAGTGATCATCTCCGAGACTCTGTCAGACCCGGCTTCTGTGCAAAGGGTTTTACCTACCCAGCAGTCACTGCTGAACAACACAACCACACTCAAGGCACATCACACCAGGGAACATAGAACACATCTAAATTTTCAAGGGAAATTTAACAAACAGGATGCAAATACTAAATACTCCTGAAGTATCAAATAATAAATCTACAGCCTATCAGAAAACTCCTCATGTAATACTTCCAAGTTATCTGCAGCAGATGATCGCCACTATTACAGGACAAAAAATCCACAGCAGAAACAGCCACGGTTTTTGTAGTATTTCAGAAATGTACCATCAAATGTTAGCTATCCACCTTCTCACAAAGTACAACTGGTCTTGTTCATGCTCCTTTATAAAGAATATCCACAGACACTCATTACCTGACACTCCTTCTAAGGCTTCAAGATGAGAATGAAATCTCATGGCAACACTTCAGCACTGGCGTAATTGAGAACAACCTATATGCTGCATTTAAAATAAATCTGCTATTTTGCAATATTCAACAACTTTTAGTGTCCAACATGATGAATAAAATACCTCTTGTTCTAAATATAATAAGGCCCCTTGAGTGGACAGTCGCACAGTGAATCCTGGAGACTACAATTCATGCTCCTTATTTTCTTCAAATACCATTGGGGAAAGAACATAAAATCGATATTTGCTTTCCTCAGATCGCTTTGTATCCCAAAAATGCACAAAAGGGTATAATTTATTGTTACTATGCCTTCCAAGTAACTATTACCATATGATAAAGTTTTCATACAGCATAAACTATTAGTTTCTACTATATAATGTATACATGTGTATTATTACCTAAACCAGAGTATTACCAAAAAGCTTCAGTCAAAACTAAATGAGCACTTGCACACTTACAGATATACATTCCTATTATTCTTTTTCCAGTTCAGTACTTACCAAGCTTTTCCAGACAAATATCCCACAATAAAAAAAAAAGAAAGGTTAAAACATTCCCCATCCACTTTTAAACACTTTTGGGTTATCACTTCCTCAGAACTTCCTTGGTTATCTGTATCTGACCACCTCCTTATCTTTCTACTCCCCACTGGAGGTAGGAGCCTTTTCTCATCAGTACCAGCAGCACGAAAGGCAACACACACCCTTCTAGCGTGGCTCAGTCACTGTTTCTCACCTCCTATATTACCATCATTCCTCAACAGAAACCTCCTACTATTTTATCCTCTTCCCATTTCACAGAAACATTCTTTTTTCCAATATATAAATTACTGATTTCATAATACACTTTCAACTTCAGATAATGAATGTCTGATCTATCCCACGTGGTTAAAAGTTTAAGCACTTTTTGACACATTTAAAAAACAAATCAAAGAAGAAATATTTTGCACTTACCTAAATTGCCATCAACGTACATGAATTTAAATGAAGAAAACAGCGAGAACAACCAAAATAAAGTTAAAATCAACAAATACGCATGCAGCTCAAAACAAAAATATAATTAAAAGGATGAAGAAAGCAGGAAGCAACAGTGCAGTGAAACTCAGAAAATAAAGTGAATGGATGTGCTGAACCTACTGGCTTTACAGAACCACTCCGAAATACTTTAAAATAGACTTTCACTGGTCATTAATACTACCTTAAAATTTTAAGTTGAACGTATATAATTTATTATTTTTTCTTGAAAAGAGACATTTATTAAAAATTTTTAGTTTTTTTGTTACTCTTAATAGGCTCTGTAGCACAGTAAAACGTGAACAGAACACGTCCATCCCTCAGGGTTACCAGCTTTACCTTCTATGTGTAACACCTTGTACTTAATTAATATTCACAATAAGCTTCAAAATTTATGGTATTTCACACACACAATGAGACAGGCTGGAAAAAAACCCTCTTCTAACCATATCTGGTATTTAGGAACAATGGGAGGCCTCTGTTCCAACCAGTAATCAAGTGCATATTTTGACAGATACTAAGGAAGAAAATAGTTATCTGGGAACTCACACTAAAGATTCAATTGTGGGGAACTCTCTGCATGTTCCACTAGGATGAAACTTCAAGAATTTCAATGGGAATAAACAAAATATCTCCAAAAAAGGGGTTTTTTAAAATAATGTATAAGTCATTATGGCTTTACTAGAATTATAGTTTAATTACTACAAAGAAGGAAAATATAATTTTAAAATATTTCTTAGTATATTTTGTTTTTCTGTTATATTTAAATACTTGTCATGAATCCAAGTGAAAATGAAGAGTGCACGAAATGAACACTTGCAGTTCTGAAATCATGAATACACATACCCTTATCTACTGATTATTTTATCAGCCCTATTCTGCTAATTGCAGCATATGAGTTATTCATATTGCTACAGATAGATAAAAATTACTTCAAGAAACAATTTTGTATTCATAACTCTCAGAGGAACTGCTCACTATCCTTTTTATCCTTTCTCCATCTCATTAATCAGAAGTAAATTCCTGCAGTATCAGGCCAGGAACTAAACTTCAAAAGAATATCAAAATTTATAATATGTATTTAAAGAACACATTAACTTAATTAAAATTACCTGGACCTCTGTCAGGAAAAAAAAAAGGATCAAGCTCACTACTTATTTCTAATTTATAACCATACCATGAATTAAAAAGAGCCACTGCTCATCACATGCGGTGATCCATTTTGTATTAATTATGTACTAAATAATGACATTTTAAAGCAGGTAAAAGGGACTTTATTTTGTGCAACCAAGTTTAATTCTTGCTTTAAAAGTATCACAGTAAATCTAATTCAGTTTTTGCAATGTCATAAAAGCAGCATGTCAACTGATAAATAGTTTATAATACTGTATTTACATAAATACAGATAAATATTAGTAAATTATGTTTTCTTAGAACCAGCTAATCCAAATCAATAAATTAGTTGTCCCTCTTTTTTTGGATAGACAGTGCAACAATCCTGGGAATGAACAGTGCTGAACAATGTATCCTCCCAGCACTTTCCACCTCATAGCCTTTCTACACAATACATTCAAATCACATTAGAGAGAATAACTACCTGGGGAAAAGCATGCAAAATCTCAGATGATTCCAACATGAACACTTTAGTTAAAGACATGTAGAGTAACTCCTGCTCCTATGTATGTAAATTCATATATAGAATACTATCAATTATGCTGTGAGAAAATATCTCACAAAGAATATGAAGAGCTGAAAGACCAGACCACTTTCAGAAGTAAATTAAGCTTCCAAAAATCAGGAATGTCCAAGTTACTGTCCATAACTCTCTTCATGGGCCTCTTTTTGCTTCCAAAAGGTTTCATTTTTACCAATTTTCCTGTCAAACCCCCAGCTACTTTTTGAAACTATTTTACCTATTTATAATCCTATTTTCCAGCATGTTTTTAAGCCTTCCCAGCTTGACATTATCTGGGTGTATAACACATATCCCTCACTCAGAACACTGATGAAAGCCTCACACACAAGGCAGATCCCAACCATGACCCTGTTAGACACCTTGCCCATTTCACCAAAAATCACTGATAACTACACTTTGACAGACTGCTAATCAGATGGGTCTCCATAGATCAGCAATTTTGTATCTCATGCTTCCCATCAGCTCACTAATGAAAATCTCCTGAAACAACAGAAAGTTCTCCTGCTATCCAAGAAAATCAGATTTGCTTGATATTATTTTTGACAAATCTATATTAAGCGTTAATCTACTTTTTTCCATTTTCTCCTCTGTGTTTAGAAATAGCTAATGACTTTTTCAAAAATACAAATAATTAACACACTTTCAAATAATTTTCTTTTGTTTTTACAATACTATTACTAAAACCACAATAGAAATAACAAACTTGGAGTTCACTCATTATTCTCACCTTTCGCTCTGGGTTTTTTTGGCAGGCAGATAGATTTGCCCTTCTCTAGCCTCCTGGGAGTTCCCAAAGTTTGCTTTGAGACCCAGTCATGTTCAATTCCATTTACAGCCCATGCGACAACAGTTTTTAGTGTTTCAGTAGGAAAATCTTCAGTTTTTAAGCAAGTTTTATAAGCCAGTAATCCTCAGATCCACAAGGATGGATCGATCACTTTTAGTATAGATGAGAGAGCACATGCCTTTTTTTTTGTTTTGAAATTATAGCTTTTTGATCATTTTAATTTAAATTAGTTGTTTGAAAGAATCAATAACTCTGTGGATGAGACTGACAAAGCAGCTGACACAGCCAGCTAGGGCTTCCAAACCGTTCCTTCAAAAAGGCTCCTCTCCAAATGCTTACAAGAAAAGTAAGCAGCAATTAGATAAGAGGATGGGTCTTTTTATACATAAATATTTGATTACAAGGGAGGAAACAGCAGAACCACACGGGCGTCTCATAAAACCAACAGAAGGTCCCTATGGAGTTTTGCTGGAACCTGTGGAAGGGTTTTGTGCTGACTGACACATTCTAAAGTAACCCAAAGAGCAGTGTGAACAGTAAGATGACTAATGTTCCTCATGGTAAGAGGTTATTCAGGGCACTAAAGACAAAAGTGAAATGCCAAGAAGTGATCTGAAGAATCAGAAATTGACAAATTTAGTGTGTTAGGTAAGGGCATAGAGATTTAGGGATTTTAGTGAATTAGTGAATATTTAGTGAATTTCTAGTGAATTTTAGAAGTATTAGTAGACTTTAGAATCCTTCAGAGGGCCTGAAAACTAGGGCAGAATATTAAGGGTGAAAAGAGCAGTTCTGTGCCCTCTGAAGGTAAACAATATTGGAAGTTAGTCAAAACAAAGGGAAAAGAATTAACAACATGGGAGCCAATTGGTTGAGGGATCCATAACAAATGACATAATGCCGTAGAAATGAATATTCATTGGGCAATTGGCATATGGATGAGGCAAGGGGATAAAAAGGGGTGACAACTGGGGGGCGCTCTCTTTTGGCACCTGGCACTGACAGAGGACACTGCTGTCCCTTTCCCTTGGCTTGTAGGCCAAAAATTAAACTTTTATATAGTGGCAAACAATTACCTTGAGTTCTGACTGAGTTTCTTCAAATCAAGAAGGATTTTATAAAATGTAGTAAATAGTTAAAGGCTGGCAGATGAAATACAGGAAGATAAAAGTTATACACAAGCTAAAAATTAATCCTACCTTTATGCATAATAAAATGGGATTTAAGCTGATTACAATAAGTGGTGAGATTCTTCAGGTGTCATAAATATTTCCCTTAAAATATTAGCTGAGTACTCAGTAGCAGTAAATAAATAAATAAGTCACCCAAAACTAGAAAGAACAAATTAAGTCTCTTGAATTCTTGGGAGAGACATACAGAATAAAACGGCAAGCACTATAACACAAACACATAACTCATTTTACACCTGTGTTATCAACACCATAAGCTGTTCTGGTCTCCTCACCTCCAAAAAAACATGTAACAGGTCTGGAAACATAATTTCACAAAAGGAACTATCACACACACTAAGATTCTCCTGTCTGGAAAAGAGCTGAGGGAGGGATGTGAGGATGGCACTCTGTAAAATCATTAAGTGGCACAGAGACCAGCACAAACCATCAATTATTTAATGCTTCTTCCAGTATAAGGAACAGAAAATCCTAGTGAAGGCAGCCAAAACCTAATGCAAGACCAAATGAAAAGCAGTCTCAGACAATTCTGTAGATACATTAAACTGTGGGTTTACTGCTCTAAGAGCCTTAGACACTGGCATTTTACACAGGTCCCAAAAGTAACTGGCTTGATTCAAAGCCCACTGAGAGTTGTGAAGCACACCAACTGCAGCTGGATCGTAAGGAGTACTCAGAGGGAATATCACCATATACTAGGTCTACTCTACTAACTTTGGACACTGTTAGCAATGGAATACAGGGCTACCCAGTACTGGTTATGTTACTATAGAGTAAGGACTCATATTAAATATACATATAGGGTAAAATACATTCTTTATGTCAGGTTTACTGCTACAAGAAAATGAGAGCATTTGTCAAAAAGATATAATGTTCTATGAAAGTAATGAATGGAGAACTCGTAACAGAGTTACTAATTCACTTTCCCCTCAAGATGACGAAAAAACAGCTTTTAGGAAGAAAAAAACCACTTTGGCAGATGACAAAGTCTCTAAATACCTGATTCAGATTCCAAATACCAATATAAGATATTAATGGGATACTTCTCTAAGGAAGTCTACTGGAACAGGGTGTATTAGAATATTCCTCCTGCTAAGGTGACGCTAACTACCTCTACTGTAAGAGCTAACCAATAAGGCTTTTAAATAGCAGAGCTTCCATCAAACATTTTTTTGACAATATTGCTTCTAGCAGCAATTCAGTAACTATTATTGTCAGTCTGGATACAAAAGTTACGCAAGAAAATACTAAGTTAATTCACTGTACAGAATTCCTTAACATGACCCAGTTTTCCACTGAAGTTACTGGCAACAAACTTGTTAGTTCTATAGAGATTTAAGCTCATTACATGCCTAAAAGGTGGAAAGCTTGCTGAGAAGCACTAATGATCACAAGCTTGGAAGTAAATTAAAAATTTGACTTGTCGCTGCCTGCCAGTAAAGAAGTTTAGATTTGGAACCTGAAAGTGAGAGAAACACAGGATTGTGTTTTTGTCTGGGAACAGTTAACAGATGGTCTAAAAGGGAGCAGCTTTAAAATAATACCAGCAGCCAAAAAGTGTGCGGAGGGAGTTAACTGAGAAATTTTTTTAATCTACTCTGTGCCACTGGTTTGTAAAACTTCATTATACAGTATAGTCTCTCAAAGCTTACCTTATGGATTTATCCATCCAGATTAAAATACTTTAATCTTGCTAAAACTTTGGGAAAATAATGTTATGTTGTGGATATAACTATTTGAAACATATTTACATGATATTCTTTTTCTAAGACACACGTCTCAAACATTACAGAAAACAACTTCAACTTCATTCTGTAATGCAAGAACTACAGTAAGTTCCATATGGGGATTTATCTTTTTAACTTTAAAGCTATTAAATCCCTGTACAGATCATGTAATAAGTATATGTCCCTGGATGTTTAGTTATACTTTTGCAAAGGTGGCTCATTTACCTCTTCAGAAGAGGTTGCCAAGTATATTTAGACTGTTGTTGAAAAAAAACCAAAAAAACACCACAAACAGAGAAAGTGACAAAAATAAGAGAAAGGGTAATGACGATCATTCTCTCCAGCTATAATGTGAAAGAATGCTGCAGGAAGGAAATTATAATCTGCATTTGGATTTTTATTAGTGTGCTTTCCTACCGTTTAGCAGCCGGAAGAAGACAGATAAAGACATACACTTCTTACGGTAAACATCAAACTTGTTCCAGCACAGGATACAGTACCATAGTCAAAACATCAAGTGCTTACTTGTAAATCAACAAAGAAACTTTTATAACTACTTACCTGATTTTCTTCATGGGACACTCTCATTTGTTCTTTAAGAACTGACATTCTGGCGGCTTCTTCTTTCCTCAATACTCTTTCTTTCTTTAGCTCAGGACTCCAGAAAGTTTTGATGCTATTCATAGAGGATCCCAGCTTACTGTCCTTAATGTCCAGTTCTTTTCTGAGAAGATCGTTCTCCCTCTGTAGATCCTTAAGCTGAGCCTGCAGGTCTAACATGGTACTATCTCTAACCTGTCTCAGCATAGAAGGAACCTGATGGTGGTGATGGTGTGAAGATGTGGTCAGGCCTCCATGCTGATCTGTGTAGGAAAGGACATCGGTGTGTGAAAGTCCAGCTGACGCAATATTAGGACTGCTCCCCATAGCTGTGACTCGACCCCCATACACAGCTCGATTTGTAGCCCTTCCAAGAGTCATTGTGCCCTTTGGGAAAGTAGTAGAAGCTACACCTTCATGGTCACTCAGATACATTGGTCCAGATGTTGCATAGGCTGCATTAAGGGATTGGATGTTCTCCATTGACAACGTCTTCCCTGTTCCTCCTCCTCCTCCACTGCTCGTCCTCCTGTGACCCAGGCGAGGAGATCGAGGCAGACGAGGAGACCTGGAGGGACTTCCTTCTAAGTTACTGATTGTTCTTGCACTTCCATACATTTTTCTTCTACTTTGAGGTACTATTTAATAAGAAACTAGTAACACTAAAGTTGAATATTATATTTATAATTCCAGCTAGAAATATTGGCAGTTTCACTGCATTCTTCCAGTGGGCAAAAATTTGGTTTTCCTGCAAAGACAGACCTGGGGGAGGGAAATTAAAAAATTAAGTTTGCATCTTCAGAAATAAGTTTGCAAGTAATCACCATATATCAGACAAAGTAACTCACTTCCTAAAGTAATAAGTTCATAAATACAGTCTACCATAGATTTAGTATTTAGGATGACTAGGTGACTAGTTTAAAAGGCATTTTCAAATTAATTTCAATTAGAAGAAAACTGCTTTTTTATTTCTTGTTAGAAAACTTAAGAGTTAGTTTAACAAGCTTTACAATGAAATGAACAGCATCCCTTAGCTGATACACTAACGACTGACCATGTGAAATTTATGTTTAAAAAAATACGTATAACTTTCATTAGTTCTTAATGTTGATAATAGCTAAAAGATTACATTTTCAAAACACAGTACAACAGCAGAAATTCAGCAGTTCGGTGCATGCGTTAATAATATTAATTATGACAGAACAAGGAAATAAGCAGAGACTTTATCTGGATTAACAAAGAGGCTTCAGGATAGGAAAAAAGTTGAAGGAAACAGTGATTGTAATAGTTCAGCTGTAATCATTAAAAACATTTTAGTCTGGAAAGTTAACAATAAAACTAAGATAATTTGAGTGAATATTTCCTTATAAACCAATATAACGTATCATGACACAGTATTACTTGTTTAATGAAGTACTGACATGCTAGTATTTGTTATTAATAAGCTCCTCGAGAAAAGGTTCCATGACAATAATTTAGGTTTTTCATTTAGAAGAGCAGTGCTTGTGATAAACAATTTTCTTTCTTTTTTTCATTACTTTGATAGAAGTAGCCTTGTAATTTATTTAAGTAAGACATAGATGCAGATCGATGCTGTATTTTCAAATTCTTCAATACTATCATTACACATTGAGCAAGTTTTGATTAAGTTAATTAAATTTACATACCATAAAAATAAGCATAGAATAGGACTTAAGGAGTAGGGAGGCCTCCTGATTTTTTTTAACAAATATGAACTTTTCAATAAATTTGTGCTATTAATTAAATAGGTGGCCAGTCAGATCCAATACCATTTATTTCAAAGGTATCTACAAAAAGAACAAAAGCTGGATTCAATCATATCCAGTAATTTTTAACCATTCCCTCAAGGCATCCTCATTACGTACAGATACGTTATTTCAAGTGTTTTAAAACATCTGTTCTACACCTGCTGTGAAAAGTGTTGATGCAGGGGCCAGCAGAAGGATAATTTATTATCATATTTATTAATAACCTCTAGTATATTAAACCTCATGAACAATATTAGCATAAAACATTATGGGCACTAATGATGTTAGAAAACAAGAAGCATGTTGAGTTCTCCACTGATCCCTCATTATCCCACACAATCATATTCCATGACTTGCAGAAAAGCCATCTCAAGTAATCTCAGCTTCAATGCATTAATCAATAGAAAGCATATCTCGTCATGGTGACTGGGGCATTGCAACTATTTATCCTAATTCTCAAGTGTCAGCCAAACAGCATCATTCATCATGCCCTCTGAGAAATCCATCTTTGTATCCTTCCAGTTTCCTGAAAAAGTTCTCTAACTCCTTCAAAGAATCTCCCACGAGGTCAGAGCTGAAGATCAATTTCCTGGCAGACTCTGAGCAAAAGCAACTGTCTTCTAAACTGATACAATTCTCCCCCCACTCCCTTCACTCTCCCTCCACCCCACCCCACCTCCTCCCTCAAAAAAACATTAACAACAAAAAACCCCACAGCACTGGTGAAAAACTAAGATTGCTATCAGAAACTGTCAATGTCAATTTAAACTGGATACAATAAAATATTTTTAGATACCACAGAGACATGATACATGGCCAGGTGGTGAGATTTGGTGCACCTCTCTTGATCCTCAAAAACAGAGGTACAGGATACCCTCGTACCATATTTTTTCCTTTTCATTATTTTTCTTTTCTATTGCCACAAGTCTGATAAGTAATTTATGCATCTTGCTTAGAGTTACTTACTAACCTACTTAACCTTCTGTTTGTGTCCTGATATGTATTTTTAGGTACTCAATTTGCCTTTTAAAGATTATTAGTTGTGGTCTTTCTTTTCTCTACATCGTGTGAAGTTTTGAAAGTTCTCATCTCAAAACCAGAGAACACTTTCATCATCCTTAGCCCTCCAATGCTTACCATTGAGCCCTACTGAAGAAGGGCATCATCATTCCTTATCCAAAGGGAGACTAATTACTCTCTGAACACCTTTAATAATACTTTTCAGATACTCATTTAACATTGTAACTTTCATAACCTTATGAAAATTCTGAAAGCAACAGGAAAAGAGAAGCAAACCATCGGGAAAGAAATGTTATTACCTCCACAGCATTTTCAATTATTGCTTTTATTTTTCCCTTAGAAACATTATAATCGAAAAAGAGACATTTATGTAGAAAGTGCAAACAAACTAGTTTTCTTACTTAAACAACCTACTAAGGATAGCTCGTGGACCCAAAGTTGAAAGCCCTGATTTAAAGAAATTCTTACAGATCACCTGTATTTTCATCCAGAATTTGTTACTATCTCCAACCTAAATTATACAGATGTGCTTTTTTGCAAACACCTCAGAAAAAAGGCAAGCACATGAAAGTATTTTTTTTCAAACCATATACATCTTCAGGATAAACCTTGAGTCTTCACAGACACAGTAGAAGCCACATACCTTTGCTTTTGTGAGGCGAGAAAAGCGCCTACATCATTTTCTACCCTTTACTGTTGATACACAGAGTCTTTCTTGCTTCAGGAAAATTTACTGTGTGTCTCAACACATCAGGAACTGGAGACACGAAGAAGCAATATCAGCCTCAAGGCCTCAACAATTGCCACACAGATCATCTACAGCCTAGAGAAAAAGAGAGGAGATCCTTCTCCCATCTTTCCACAGAATCAGCCAACAGAGCTGTTGCAGCTGAACTTAGAATCATCTATATCTCAACTGGCCACTCTAACCTGAAAACTAAATTAATTTTACATTGCCATTTTAATTTGGGGGAGGGGGAAGCATATTATTATTCTCAAGCAATAATTTTTCACTGAAGACAAGAACAGAATACTCACAACTAAAAGAGATGAACCCTCACTCTCAACAGTAGCCTAGAAGCTGTAGATGTTGCAGTGGCCAGCACAAAAGAGCTCCAATACAACTCATAAAGGTCATATCCTATTCAAAATTTCTGAGACAAAGTCACCCTGATTTGTTCAGTCCAGTAGGGACAGACAGCAGGCCCACTATATGTGTTTTTCTATGAACAGTTACTATTTTGAGTTCTATAACAAAAATCAGCTTAGTACTAGGAAAAAACCCAAGATGCTCACCTCCTTGATTCAATATTTTCTGATATAAAAAAACCCTTTTTAGCATACATGTTGCGTGACTTTAAACCTAACCACTCAAATCATGCTTCTAATATTTTGCATTGCAAACAAAGCTATATTTTATATAGACTCCATTAGGACCCAGGAAATCAAGCATGCATTCCCGGATCCCCTCCTTCCTCCCCCCATGCTCCCACCAGCATTGAAAATCCCAACAAAAAAAGAAGCAGCCTATTTCAAACCAAGTCCCTCCTGCTCTAACTTCAGCTTACCTCATTTTACACATTTCTGCCTCATCTGACCACCTGTATTCTGCACAGTAGCCTCCTAAGTTCACATCATCCACATCACTCAAGTCTCTGACAATGCATTTTATTTGACTTTTAATTCTCTATTTTGATAGAGACTTCAGATTCCAATATGATGCTAATAGAAAGTCTGTCCCACTCAATTTACTTTCCAAATCATTGCTTCTACATTGCACATAATTACATGGTTCCTCAAAATACCGTTTACACAGAACCTCCTGAGTTCTGGTTTTCACTGGCTACACACTCTTACATACTTAGGGATGATTTAGACTTTCAGTGTGTCCTCCTCCAGCCTGAATCACCTAGTCAGCAGGAAGTTTGGATATTAGCCAAATACTTAATAGCTTTCCACAACTACTTGCCAATATTAACATTCAGCCAAAAGCTCAAGCATTTGTTGTAGTATCAAAACCTTTAAGGGAACCGTTTCTTTCCAGCAATTATCCACAAATAATATATAGTGACAGCTAAGTGCAGAAATTATCAATGTGATTCCAAACTGTCTAAAACTGTTTAAGACTATACAGTTCCCCAGATATAAACCAAAAGCAATACAACATAAGAAGTAAGAAATTATGTAAAAATAATGCTCCTATATTCTCCAACAGGTCTGTATTTTGAAACACTGCAAAAAGGAAATTCATGTGGAAAAAGATGTGTTCCCTAACCACATGTCCTAGCAATCAAAGACATTATTAAAATAAAGGAGTCATTCAAATACTCTCTTATCACAACAAGACCATCTCTGTACACAGAAGTCCAGGGACATGTGTGTATTAAAAGTAGTGACCAGGAGCCATAAAGATTTCTAGCACATTCTTTTGTTTTTCAATTGCTTTAACAGCAACTCAACACATTCTCATAGGAGACAATATTCTTTTCTTTGCGTGTTTTCTATTATTATTATTAAACCAGAAAGCTGATGTAAACTGGCTAACAAAGAACCAAAATCTACTGTACAGTATCCTTCCTTTCTTCATTAACCTGAGCAGCGGCATGTCTGCTTTTAATAAAGTAACAAAAAGGTAACAAACAAAATGCTTGTTCATATGGGGTTAGTACAAGACCAGCACTGTTTTTACTAAATGGGCAAAGAATTCTTACTTCCTATTTACCAGACGTATTGGACTGACCAAATTACTTACTCCCCCTGCTTTCTTTAATTCTGAGAAAATCATCTACTTCTTCCTACTGCTGTACTACATCCTAGAAGTTTTAAAAACAAAAGACACATGACAACTTTAAAAGCAACAACACTTTCATTTAGGTTCCTTAGAGTGTCCTGAATCTGCATTTCTAATGCAAATGTAAGGTTTACTACAGTCTACGCAATTAATTTCTTTTCACTAGTCAGACATGACTTTATGTCCTTTTTCCTGTGGTTTGTTATAAAAACAGTACATATGTAGTTGTAAATAAAGTTAGTTTCAAAGTCTGCTTTGATCTTGCAAGCTGATCATCTCCGTGAACTCCTATCAATGCTAAATTACAGACTTGGCATTTATTACCTGAGGATTAGTTCATCAAACCTGCCTGCCTTTCACTGCACTTTCATCTAGAAGAAATAGGATATAGAGGCATAAGTAGGAATGGCTGCTCAATATGCATCCATTGACATATAGGGAAGATAAAGTTGTCAGGCATTCTAATGTTGTCAGGCAAAGTGACAGCAATTAATACTTGTCATGCAATCAGAAAAATCCAGCAATTGAAATATTTGCTCAAAATGCAGTATTAAAAAGTCTTGAAAAGTAAGCAGTTCTGACATAATTAGCAGGATTGTCAGTTATTGTACTCTCAAATGTATTTAAGTGAAGAGTCAACAATACCTTTTTAGCTCTTTAACAAGTTTCATGGGTTTAAAATAAGGCTAGTGCTCAAGAGAGGGCATTTTTCTCTTCCTTACCATGTTAGAGACATTGTAATTGTTTTGAAACAGTTATGTATAATTAGAAATGGGCTTTAAATAATATAAGTAATATTTAGACTCCACCAACTGACATCTCCATTGTTTTTTAATTTCTAAGTTAGGTTTCTCTTTGTTGAAAGTCCAATTCTTAACATTTTATCTCTAATACTTCCCTAAAATAATTTTTTTCTTTCACTCCTGCATGTGACAAAAGGAAGTCTCCCTGGGGTTTCTAAGATGCTTAAGGGAGGTGAGAAATTTCAGACTTGTATCATTTTTTTTCTCATGTTGTATAAAATATTAAAGACCTGAGAATAGAACATTTAAAAAAAAAGGCTTCTGTAGCCAAGTAATGGCAGAATCCTCACATCTAATTTTAATTGTTTTGCCAGAGAACACACTGCATCTTTGTAAAAAGCTACAGGGCAGTCTATCAGCCAAATCTAGGCAAACACAACCACGTGCAACCTGCACATCAAATTTCACACAGTATCACAGTGTTGACAAGGTTGGAAAAGACCTTGAAGATCACCAAGTCCAACCTACAACCCAACTAAGACCTAACAGCTATAACATTTATATCATGGCCCTCAACACCTCATCCAGTCTACCCTTCCAGTGCAGAGCATATCTCACTATCCAAGTTGATTCTGATTGAATGGTCACTCCACAGAAGCAGGGATATTTAGCATCATCCTTTGTTTAAAATATTAAACAACAGCATTAAGACTTTCAGAGCTGCAGCGTAAAACACCTCAGTTTTAACTGCTCAGAGTTCTCAGTCCTACGCTCACTGTGTCATTGTTTTGCTGGCCATCTG
>WEKX01009351.1:0-34181 GCA_013390025.1 Pitta sordida | reverse complement strand
GAAAGATTTCCTACCATTTCAGTCATTCCAGGTAAGCAGGTGTCTTTTGTGTGCTAAATTCTCTATCCTAGTCATTATTCATTGTGCCTTCCATCCTGCAATTGTTAATCACTTGCCTCTTATTTTTTTCTCAATAAGAAATCTCATTTATCAATGCAAGCCTGCATTTACAAACCCCAGTATCTTGTGGAGGATTATTCTAAGGCACTCAGCTAGAATCCAAGGCACCAGACAAAATAGTACTTTTAGTTTAATGACTACTAGAGAATTTTTTTTAAAGGAAAATCATGCATCTTAATTTTTTACTAAAATAGTCTTCTTTGGGAAAAATATTAAAACATTCTTCAGGATTATTTAAAAATCATACCTAGTGAGTAGTACAATTATGCTCTCCTTTTGTCAACACTTACCTAACCTGAATTACTAAGTTTACAGAAATATTCTTATAGACTGAATTATCTTAGAGCTTAAAAATATGGACAAGGTAAAAAAACCTGTAAGTTTCCCAGCAAAAACTGGAAGGACAGTCTCACTCTTTCTATTGCTCATCTATATTGTCAACATTTCTAGCAAGTCTTCATAAAACAAGGCTGTTCATCTGGTAACACATACGTATATTAAATGCACATTAAAGACTGTTTTAGGAAGAAAATAGAAGAACTGAAAATAATGTAAAAGGACACTGACTGAATTTTTAATTAGACCTGTAAGTTTGTCTATTTTTATATTAATTATGTCTAAGAATATTCTGTCATTTACAGTAATGTCATACTTCTCATTTTAAGATGCATTTAAAACTCTTAAGCTTGTCTTATAAGTTATCAGACTCCCATGCAATGGAGTGTTTTCAATCGAAATCACTAAGGCTACTCCCATTAATGTTAAACACAGGCTTACATATTTGCAGAATGAAGCTGTATTTTTCTTTTTTTTCTACTTCCATTCTCAAAAGAAAGCAATAGAATAGTCACAAGATCAGGTATTAAGACTACCTGTGTAGCCTCCAGCATTTTCTTGGATATTGGGATGTTTAGCAAGTGCAAATATTCACTATACATCCTACACTTATTTAAGAGTAGTAATGTGTATACTCAAATCGTAAAACAAGCAGCATATAATTGTGCATTCAGCATGCTTTGAAGCCATCAGAATTCAAAAACCTGTAGAACATCTCCCCTCCTTGTTCTCTTCACTAGGATATGAGCATGCACAAATCTCAGTATCATGCCAAAGAAACTGGCTGTGCTTCAGCTGCATTAGATCAAGGTTCTCCAAGGAACTTACAGGCTCTGGAAGTGATTCACGCAATTTAGCAGATTAGCTCCCAATTCATCACAGAATCAGCACCGTGGAACCATTAGAAGGCACTGCACTTCAGGAACTATCTTTTTTTAAATTTATTTATTCACAGAAAACATAGAGGAGTTCCCCAACCACTTGGTTGTTAGCTATTAACAGTTTCATTGGACAGCCCAATCTTCCACCTTTCTGCTGACACTTGAACCCATTTCAGCCAACCATAATCACACTAATTCACAAGTGCAATCTCTAAGTTCTCACAGGCATCTGACATGAACACTTGATGTTGATGACAGATGTTATTGTAGCTGCTTTCCTTAAGGAAAAACAAATTGTCTGAGCAGATTTCAAATGAGGTCTATAAATGAAAACCCAAGTACATCATGACTGCCAATACTTAGCCATCAAAAATAAACATGCTTTACACAGCAAGCTGACTTCCAGAGAAGTCCCTGCATTATTATTTGACATAGGTCAACAAAAAGAAATGTACTTTACCATGTCACATTTGTCCACTAATCTGAACTGTTCAAAGAACAAAAGTGGTAAGAATTGTATTTCAACAATTATTTTTAGGAAAAGAATACACTACAGAAAATTGTTTAACTCGAAGTCAATACTGTCGGAGAAATAACAGACCTGTGCTGTTCTATCAAGTAATTAAATGATGCAGACACTGCAATACCCCAGAGATAATGAAATATGTATCTTAGCAGATTACCAGCAAATTAATTTTACTAACCATGAAAAGTGCTTAGATAACAATAGTGAAAACTGAAGCGGTATCAGCACAATTTTCAACAGCATTCAACTTCAACTTGATAAAGAAATACCAGCTCCTGAGAATTCAAGTACTGTGGTCTCCACGTCCACTCAATTTGTTACATTTTGCAATGAGACAATCCAAATGGATGCCAAACAGTGAAACTATAAGTATGGACACAGTAAACCTCCATTAGGAACTGGAACCAAGTGACCAAAGTGTGTTCTGTTAGCCTCTCAACGTAGAGGATTATGTCCAATAAAGTCAGTATCCACCCAAAGTGATCCAGGCTATTTACCTGGAGGGAAACTGTCCCACCTATACCCAGTGCTCCATGAAAACATATGATCTGTTGGACTAAATTCAGAAGTGGCAGAGACTCATGTTACATTTCTTCCACTTACTCCAAAATAAATTGCTTATTACATATATCCAATTAAGCAATCACTACCACCTCAACACTGCACTTATCTCAGCAATTACAACATATACTTATACAATATACATTTACAATATACACATACCACTCTCACTATTTATTTATATAATCTCACTGTTTACTGTTTATATACACATACCACTCTCACTTTATTTCTTTCACCATCCCATGACATTTCCCACAAAATCCGAGATAGGTATTTTTAGAGTGATTTAACTCTAAAGCGTGCTTTCAGTTTGTGAAGAATTTAGCTGCTAGATTCTACATCTGCAGAGTAACTTCTGCTAGAGGGACAGGATAATGAGCAGAACAAGCAGTGAGGTGTTAAAATAACAAACAGTATCTGCTGAAAGTGGTGTTCTTGAACTGAATAAAAAGTACATTGGTGATTAAGGAAGGCACATGTTAACTAGCATAAAGCTTTTCCAGTGAATGCCAGTCTGCAAGATTATCTCAGAAACTCATTCTAAAACAATCTAGAAAAGGCAGCCTAAAAAGCAGGTATCACCTTTCAAAAACCTCCTCTTATAACTTGACAAAAAAACCTTCAGCTTTGCTAAACATCCAAAACATCAAAGACTCCCACAGATCCAACCACAAATTGAAACTGATGTATACTTCAAGTTCCTTCTGCTGTCATAAAAGCACAGAAATTCTGACTCCACAATTCTCCCTCATTATTTTCGTTACAAAGGAAAGAGACTGTAGTGGCACACAACTTCCCAAACACGTCAACTGTCCACTGCAGAGTCCACATCTCTAATATCAAGAGGGAATTCCACGTTTCTATGAACAAAAGTGGTGCGACAGTAATGCAGCCTTACCCAGAGGAGCACTGAAACATCTTGACTACTGCTCTCTCATTTGACAGAGCTCAGCACCTGACACACTGCCTCTGAAAGGAGATGAGGCTGGTGTTCCTAATTGTTCCTAATAGTTGCAATCACTCCAAAACAAAACCTGGGTATTTAAGATATTCCAAAACTGGGCATCCAAAAGTTTCTATCACTAAATGAATCTCAAAACTCCTTGCGACCAATAGCCAAGAAAGTAACAACACAAATACTACACCAGCAACATTAATTCAGACATTTACATTTTCTTACACAAACAAATATTGGATATCCTTTCTTAAATTTTCTTGTAGTCCACAGCCCTTTTCCAAATATGGAAATATGTAACTGGGGGCTTTTTCACATCTTGCCTACAAGCAATAACAAATGAACATCAACACATCTCACTGGATTTCAAAAACACGGTAAAAGACTGTTTCTTTATAAATTGTATTATATTTTTAAGTGACTAATTAAAAACAAAATACCCCAGAAAAACACTTAACTGATCTTTCTGCTGATATGCCTTTACATTTTCTTAATGTAAAGTATCACACAGAAGAAGCAGCACAATCCAGTTCATGTCAAGTATTTAGTTTCTGAACTTTTCTTTGACCAACTACAACCCTGAAAAAACCCTATGAACTCATTTTGCTTTAAAGTCTTACTTTTTTTCCAGGCCTTCACAGAAAATATGAACTAGAATTAGTGTGGCAAAATAAGTTAAGCCAAGCTCATCATTGCTAAGTACATATAAGATCACTCAAAAACTAAAAGTTACATCTCAAAAATATTTTAAAGCAATCCTAAACTGAACAAATAATCTCACAGATAAAAGCGCAGTCACACCACAAAAATTAAAAAAAAATTGAAAAAATTACTATCAGAGTAATAGTCCTAGGTTGCTCTGACTAATAGTTTCCATATATATATATTCCAAGCATTACAAACTAAATTAAACAGAGAAGATAACAAATGCATCATGGCAGATAAAAATATAATAAGCAAGAGATACAGGTGGGAGAGCATATGTTGTCTTTGGAAGTGATACACAGGCTGGTTACCTCACCCTCTTTGAGGGGGGAAACAACCCACTCTTTTTTATTAGTCATCCTTCAAAGGTCTGCAAGAATCATCTTTCTAAAGCAAAACAAAAAAAAAAATCACCTTGAGCATTCTTTTACAAAAACACTCATGCTGAATAGCTAACCCTCTGAACATCACGTGCATTTGACATTCTAAGATGGTTGAATGTGTTCACTTGATATTTGGCTGCTAAGAATATGGTCCACACCTTTCTACAGCCTTCAGAGCACACAAGGAACAGGAGAGGGGCCTGGCATAGAGACATTTATCTTACAGTACCAACCCTCAGAATGTGACTAACCAGTGGGTTAGGGGGGTTAAAGAACTATCCAGAGAATAAGAGAGATCATGACATGGGTGTCCTCCAAATGCGGACAAACCACAAGAGAAAGGATAATGAGTATAATACGGCAATCCAACACTAAATAAGAAATTTCTCAGTTCTTAACTGCAAGACCTACTCCGCCCTGGGTGTGACTGTAAGAGATACAGCACAGGATTTCTCCATAGCTCAGACTGTGAGTTTCAACCTGAACCAGGGAGCCATAAACCCCAGAAACCACCCTTATCTCATTAATCCTTTGGAAGAAGAAATCATATTCCCTACACTCACAGGACAGAAAGCCTCTCCTCGTCCCCAGATTCATGTAGGAAGAGTGAAAATGCTAACTCACCTTGATGCCTTTCAGAGCTGTTTTACCCGGAACTTTCAATCAACAAGCACAGTAATGGAAAGGGCTCTTTTAAAGCACTGAAATGTGAAGTTACTTTCACACAGTCATTAACACAGTCGCCCACTAAGCCATGGTTTGGACCGTAAGTTTCTTTCATCAAGAAACTAACAAATCTTTTCCCTCAGAAATATTCCTTACGGGAAACGGATTAACCTCACATTACACACTCCATGTGCAAGAGCAGACCCTAAAAAGCGACCTTTTCCTCCTTGTATTCAGGGAAAGGAAGCAAGGGGGAAATGCACCGCTCAGGCAGATGAGCCCGTGACGGGGCTGGGGCTACGAGAGCCCTCGCTTGCTTTGCTGGCAGCGTTCTGCCTTCACCTGCGCGGGGGCAGCCCCCGCCATACCCCCAGCCCCGGCAGCGGGGCCGTGCCGGCCGGGGCGGGGCCGCCAGGGTGGGCAGCGGGGGAGCCGCCGACACCGGTGGGGAGAATCCAGGGAAACCCCTCTGGCACAGGGATTGCTGTAGCGGTCCCTGCAGGGACGCGCAGCGCTGACACAGCCGCCTGCGGGGGAGCTGGGCCGGGAAGGTGGTCAGGGTCCCTCCCCAATCCCTGACGAGCAGCGAGGATGGGAAGACATCTCCAGATTCCCCCGTGCCCCCGGGGCTGGAAAAGGGCCCTGAATCCCCGCCGTGGAGCACTGCCATTCCCTGAGGAGGGCGGCAGCGCATCTCCTCAGCATCTCCCCGCAGGGCAGGGCGGCACGGGGGGGATCTGCTCCGTCCTGCGCTTGGCCACAGGGAAACCAAGAGCCGGGGTGAAGCGACTTGATGGAGAGGGGCCCTGCCTCCCTTCCCCGCCCTCCAGAGGAGGAGGGGGAGCGGAGCGGGGCCTGCGCTCGGTGCGGCCGCTGGGAAGGGGCCGCGTACGAGGGGCCGCCCTGGAAACGCACTGGGGGAAGAGGGCACGGGAATCGGAAATAAAAACAAATCCCAAACAAATAGCTAAGCGAAAACACTGATTTAGAAAGCCGACCAGAAAACTAACCCTGACAAGTAGGATTTGCCCTCCTCTTGCCTGCATTTATTGGCCGTGCTTGTGTGCAACGAGATTGTATCTGCCAATGCCAGTGGTCGGCTGGTGTGTCCATCAAAAGGGAAACGGCAATTCGCCGCTAAGGGAGTAGATTCCCATCCATCCATCACACGGCTTAGCAGGTAGCCGCCTAGAAATCAATCACACACTAATAAAAAAAAGAAAAAATCCTTCTCCATCACATTACTACTATACTGCTCCCAGAGACAATATTTACATATCCTTGATGAACATACGCGAGGATTTTCTCATATGCATTACATCCATCACTCTGGTCCAGCCTAAAATGGTCTTTATGAAAAAAAATTAAGCCACACATCAGCCTAAATGAGGGACGCGGTAAGTATTGTTTAATTATATAACTGAAAAACAGTATCCTGTTAGTTTCTGTTTCCATTTGCCAGTCACTCGAGGAGAAATCCCTCACCTTTTTTCTGACACGGTTTTTAAAACACCAAACGTTATCCAGTATTTAGGTATAAAGCTAGGAATTTCCAAAGCTCGTCAGTTCTATTCTAGAGAACTTTAACAACAACAATAATATTTTTAAACATTGGGCACGCAAAAAAATTACACTCCTATGGCTGCTTTTAATAGAAATTGCAAGAGAGCTTTCTCGTTGACGACTCTGTAGGGAGAGGCACTCTGTTACCAGAATAAGATGTGCACTTGGTCCCATTTATTACAGTGTATTTCTAAAGCAATATAAAAAGCCTCTTCTCCAGATTCAGCTACCAGATAGTTGTAAAAAGCAATATACAGCAATTTCCTTGATCACAAATAATTTACAGTCATGTATTACAGCCATATTCTTGTTCAAGCTTCTCACCTTTCAAATCATTGCATCTGTCTTTCGTCCTCACATGGATTTTACAACATCACGTTTAGCTGACATCCGATTCGCGCGGAGGAAGGAGGCAGCAGGGAGAGCCGGAGCCACCGAACACCTCCGAGAGGAGGAAGAGGGGAACCTGCTGCAGTCGGGGGAGGCTTGTGTGCTCCTGTCCCTCGTCTTTCTGTCCCTCAGCGAGTCTCCCTCAGTCAGCTGCGAGCCTGGCAGTCTGGGTTGCCAGTCCCTGACTCAACATTCCCAGCATTCCCGAGGAGCTGGGGCTCCAGCGGCTCGTCCTGCCGCCGGGGGCAGCAGCAGCAGCAGCACACGCACTGCCAGCCCGTGATTTCTCACAGCGTTTGTCTCTGGCCATTCATCGCCGACCCGTGGGTTCCAGTCCCCACCCAGCGAACGGCTGAAAGTGTGTTGCTCATTGTGAAATAGCCTAAAAATACACCTATGTCTGCGTAAAACTGCAGAGGCAGAATTGCTTTCTTGTCCCTGCTCACTGAAGGCCAAAAATGTTCAAAGTCAGGTGCTTAAGAAAATGATGTCTAAAAATCCATTACTAGAGGCACATGAACACAAAAAAAATCTAAATCTCTGTTTTGGCTAAAGTGTAAAAGAAATTAGGATGATATGGATATTTATTTGTATTTTTTAAAAAGCAGTATGCAGAGGGTGGGGAAATAAAAAGCAGATTAGCTGCTATGCAAAGCCCGAGAGCCTTTTTCCATAAGAAAACTGCATTAAAAATTATTCCTGAGCTTTTATTTCTTTTGTATTAACGGGACTGAGAGAGGATTCCATAAGCATCACTGGCTTCTCACCATAAGAAAGGAGGTTTTTCTTCTTTTCTGTTTTTCCCTCTCATTTTTTTTTTATAATTGAATTGCTCTGGATAAATTCTAAGTGACCATTCTCAGTCCTTAGCTTCAATGCACCTTGATACCTTACCCTACACAGAATTTCACAGATGTATTTTATCTGCCTCATTGCTGTAATAATAATTTTAAGAAACACCTGAGAAGTGTAGTTTTCCTCCTATAATCTGTATTTTATTTCTCTTACCCATGTACCCATCTAGAAATGCCACTATTAAACATTATTGATAAGAACATATTTTATGGAATTACTATTAAAAACTACGTCAAATCATTTTCAACAATCATGTTTTAAATTAACATAATCCCTTAATTGCTGTATTCGAACTATCCAAAGCCAGTGGAAATAGTTGGCTGTCATGAATATTTATTCAGAGATACTAGAATGCCATTCACAGCACAAGTATAGCAAGCTTGTGTTTCCCAAAAAAAGGGAAACAAACTTATAGTATCTGTCTACCTCAGCTGTAATTGCAATAGGGGGCTTATATTTGTTTTCCAAGTTCAAAGTAATAGGATAGACCATGATTAAACTGCAAACTTCAGTGGCTTTTAAACCTGCATATTGACTTGAAGAGATTTCTGTTATGATAGTTACAAAACCATGAAAAATATGGACAGAGAAAATCTGGTCCTGGAGAAACTGACAAGAAGGGACATGGTTTTGTATACAAATAATTTCGCTTGATCTGAAAAGCAAACAGAAGAGTATTCTTGAAGAGTTAGCAAGCCTGCCTCTGTAAGGAAAAGGATAACACCATGAAATGTGGGTCACTGCACTGAATGCTTCAAAGCACAAGAAGTGTCCATTCTCAGAAGTTTAGTGCTTAATTTGGAGTCAGTGTGCAACGAGAATATCTTCCAGTCCTGTCTCAATATTGCTACATCCAATTCTATCTCAGTACTATTAATGATGACAGGACTTTTGTTCTAAGTGGTGTCAGTTGCTGACAGTTTTTTAAAAAACATGTCACACCATCCCTGCCTATGTGAAAAGACAAGGAACATCAGGTTCTGCTTTTTCTGTTTTGTGACTCATTCACTGGCAAAGATTACGGGCCTTGTGATAGCTGGCAAAAGCCAGGAGCATTCTCACAGAAGACCAGTAGCCTAAGAATTCTCTTTCCAAGGAATAATTACTGTGGGAAGACATCAGAGAGCTACCATAAGGCTGCAACAATATTGCAATGAATTACGCCTGCTATCATTCAATAAACCTTGTAGCAGAATTAATCAGAGACCATCTTGGAGCAGCAGACCATCTGCAGGGGTGCTGCCAGTGCTACAAGTGCCAAAGAACAGAATATATCCACTATGGACAAGAGCATTTGGTGCAGAGCTTTGTGGGGAAAAATATTTTGCCAAACTACACTCAGAAAGAGTTGTTAGAAAAATGTGCAGTTCAAATGAAGGGGGAAAAGAAATCAGAATTTTACAGCTTATCTACTTACTGTATTAGCAGAAACAACATCCATGCAAAGAACTTCAGGGTCACATAATCTAAACCCTTCAATATGATCTATTCCTTACATTCAAGACAATGCTGGAGTCCAAATCCAAAGGGCAAGTTAATAACAACAGCATGTAGTTAAGGCTGACTTCTTTGCAGCTGATGCAAGTTCACATTTCAGTCCACAGGACCATCTGTGTTGTCCTTGGTGCTGTGATGCAGGTGAGGGGCATCAAGCATAAAAAGAGTCAGATGAATTAGTAAACTACCACTTCTTACAACTAAAAAAAACAGGAAAGAAGTTCCCATTATCTACTAGACATATCTTTCAGCCAACTGTTAGTGGAAAGCAGTCTGTTGTAAGACTTGAACCAGTATTTATCTAAGGTTTGCACTTTTCGGCAGTTTCTATCTCCTAATAGATTTTTGGCTAGCATACTTTGGTTTATTTATTGTCTGAAAAGCTTTCTTCTTTGTTTCCTGAAAGGTTCTCTGTCTTAAAAATGCAGTATATTTATACCTCTGCTTTCACATCATGAACTGTGAAGACCCCATGGAAATTAATGACAATTTGTTTTTATTTCAATGAGGCTTAGTTAGGCCCTAAATAAGTAAAGTACATCTGAAACACAGATTTTCAAGCCTGTTTTTTTCCCCTCAATCTATGCTACACTGATTTTAGAAACAGAAAAATATAAAACACATTTATTACAACTTCTCTGTTTAGTTATTCTAAGTATAAATAATTCAAAATAGCATATAATGTTACTTATTGTCCTCAGTCCCGGTGCCTCCCTTTATCCTTTCCACCACTTTCTTCTCTTCTTACCTGTGGTACTAACATTTTAGCAGCAGCAGTGAAGATGTATGCTGGTTAGTGATTAACTTGGTTAAAAAAGAGGGATACAAATAGGAATGAAACTCAGTCACTGCTGCACAACTGCAGGTGTGTGCTTTAAAAACCCAGAAAAATGCATTTTAACTTTATTCATTGAACCTGGCCCTGATGTATTGCTCTGTACTTCCCTAGTGGCAGACTTGCCTTCAGCTTTCATTTTCTATAACAAAAACCGATTCAAGAACACCATGTAACAGTCTACTTTTTAACTAAAACTGAATGCTAAAAATTGTGAAAATTCTTGTATTATACTAATGTATGAAAACCTGAATTACTCCCTCACAAATATACAGCAATAAACAGTACAAAGACATGAATATACATTATTAAAAATATGGGAGCTGCAGAAACAGAAATAAAAGATGATCATGCAGGTCATCTCTTTCATTTTAATGGTAAAACCCAGAAATATGTAAGGTAATGTTAGATTAGATTATTACCAAGAAACAAAAAATAATTCCTTTTACACTTTGATGGAATAGTGCAAGAAAAGTACTTTCACACTGATATGTCTGGAAGAAAATAAAAAACAAACCCTTACTGAATCCTGGTTGATTTACACTGACAGTTATAGAAGTAAAAAAATATTGCCTTTGCTCTGATGTGGTAATCAGATTCCAGGTAAGCGCAAAAGAAACAAAAACTCCCAACAAACAAAATAACTGAAACAAAATTAGGTTTTTCTGTTGATTTCGGAAGGAAGTTCTATGTGAGGTCCTACTAGTCTAGTCCATGGAAGCGGTGCACTCATCAGTCATTAACTTGTAAGGACTGTTAGTTCATTTATCCACCTACAGAGATCTGTCAAATTGAATCATAAAATAGTTTCCACTAAATGTTAAGTTTGCTTCTTCACTTTCCTCATGACAGATCTCCAGTCAAAGTCTGCTGTCTTGGTTTTCAAAATCAAGAGTGTAATTTATGTATTTTTAATCTAAGTGACACATGCTTTGCAGAAGATGGAAAAGCATTCCTTGACTGTACATGAACACACAATATAATAGTGAGGAATGCATTATAATGCAAAAACAAACAAGGAAAGTATATTCCTTTTCGTAATTGCATAATTTAAGCAGTTTATTACGTACTGCACTGCTGATCTACGTATTCAGGATAGAAATAAAGCTACTCTGGCATATGCTGTTATTATTGCTGCAAAGAGAGAAAAAGCAATAAAATAATAATAAAAATACATATCTGACAGAAGTTCTTCAGCCACCCCATCTCAAAATAGAGACATTAATAGATTTTTGCCTCAACTTTACAATGGATTTCAGAGACCTGGAAATATTGCTCAAAAAATTCAACCTCCAGTGACTTAACTGTATCTAGGAAATCTAGCTTAAACATCTTGAATTAGGTTAAATATTTTAAGACCTAGTATTTTATTAATGGCCCTTAATTTTCCTGATTGGATCTGCTACCACTACTGTACATGTGAATACGCTCACTGACTATATGGAGCTGCTGCTAAATGAGCCCTGAGTGGTACGCTCTTCAATGCTGGTTAACTTATTTTAACTCAGTTTAGAGATGTCAGAACTAAAGTCCAACTGGCTTTTCAGTAAGGATTAAGCTTTCAAATGCCTACCTTACTCCTGAAAATGAAATCTAGATACTAAAACTTTTACTTACAAGCGTCAACACAAGGCACTTAATCCAAAGAAAACTGAGGTGCTCCTCTCAATTCTGCAGTTGCAGGAAACCAGGATCCCCTTTTCTACTTATAATCTCGACCTCTACAGCAAAGCTGGCAAACACAAACAAAACTAGGGTTGTAGGACTGTTGATCCACAACATATCACCTTTTCTTAACAGAGCTACAGGGTAGTTGCCTGGTAATTGGCAACACAGCCTCTTCCAATTTTAAACAGCTGAATACTGAAGCCTGAGTTACTGCCTTAATCACATTCACAGGTGGAAGGACTTGGGCATGAAACAAACCACCTAAGCTTGGTGGAGCTAGAAACTCAATCCACTAGAGTAGTCCCAAAATGGAATCCAATTTCTATGGTGAATAGCTTCCCACTAGATCAAACAAATTAAGGAACAATGTGAAAATACTACATTAAAAACCAGGAGCCCTGTATTAGTGCTTCAGAACTTTCAATGAACCTGCTTTTGTACTTGCGAGTTCTGTTCAGTAACTGAGTGTCCAACAGAAGAAAAAGAAGTACAATCACCTGACCATGAATGGCCAATCCAGCTCACACTAATTAATTAGCTAATAACTGACATTCCATAGAAGGCTTGAGGTTCACACACCTGTTACATTTATTATAAGACTTGATAGTCTTCCCTCTGTTATTCCATATAGACACGCTGAAGATAATTTCTAGAACTAATATTTTGAGAGGGTAACACTTTATGTCTACTTCATAAAACTTTACAGGATTACACAAAGCGTGCATTTCTGGGGAATTAAGTTGGATTTATTTTACATCTTACTTTAGACAATTTAAATGGCCTTTTTATAGGTGCTTTTACACATATACTTGTACTCCTCCACAAAAAAACCAAACAAAAAACAAACAAACAAAAAAAAACCCCACAGTGAAAAGTCTATGATACAGAGGCTCAGGTTGTCTAAATGTTGAAATCTTCAATACAAAGTACCAGAGCTTTTAAGAAAAAAATTACCCTTCCTGCTTTTGCGGTTTGTGTTTGTAGTTTTACTATATAAAAAAAAAAAAATCTAGAGAACACAAGAATGTTAGATTCCTATCTTTATCAATATAGGATTTGCTTCATGTACAACCTATATATACGTTCTCCAGAATCTTCACTGAAGTAGACTTAACTTCACTGCAGAGATTTACAACAATGTATGTACGTATATACAAATAATGGAGGTCTACAGTAAATTTAACTGATGAGTTTTAATTTCTTTATTATGCTACATATATAGAAAAAAATGAAAAATTAGAAGGCTCACAAGTTAAAATAGAGAGGAATGTTTTTAATTGTCAGCTTGACATTATATAACATTCCCCTACAAATAGGCACAAAATGGCTGCTAACATACAGGAATTCCTCCTTGCCAGTCTGGCACTTCTATTTCTAGTGGACTGCAAAACTCAGCATGTGCAATTTGTGAGCATGACTATGCCTGAGGTGTGACTGTGCAATGAGGGAGAAGGTGGCTCTCATAATATAGTCCTTGCAAATTCAAGGATTCTTTTCACAGTTATCACCTGAAAAAGAATTGTTTAGCTTGGAAAAAAAACCCACATGTGTGACTATTACTAATTTCTTTTGTCCACTTTTTGTGAACTTTCTCATTGTTTATTTGACTTTCTTGGAAAAAAAACCACCCAGGAATGCATCAAACATTAAGCCTGGTGGAAATAAATAATAGTTTTGTTTCCAATCAGTTCTGGTTATGGATCAAATATACCATGGTAACTTTATTTTCTACATACTTTTTTCTAATTTAGCATTAGACCCAATCTTGGGGAGAAAACTTAATAGCAGCAGCTGGAAAATTACAAACCAGAAAACATGGGAAGAAAAATGAGGCCTATAATCACTTCTTGCTCTATCCTTCACTCACGTTTAAGAATGAAGAAACATGAATGTTCCTGTCAATCTATCAGTATCGAGTATTCTTTTGGTAGATGTGAAAAAAAAGCAGCAGAAAACCATAATCTATACTGAAGCCATATAGAAATGCTGAGAAACAAGTTCAGAACTCCCAGAAAAAGTCAGGCAATAGAAACAAATAGAAGTATTGGTAAAATTCTTTAGTTGAATTATTAGCTGGAGGAAGAAACAGCAATGCAAAATTTCTGTAAATTTATCAGGCACAGGAAAGGGAAGAGAAAAGCAGTGGCAGCTCTCACAAATACAGTTTATTTCCAGTTTTTGTTCTTTCAGGATGTAAAACACCTATATACAAGTGAGCTATAGGCTACAAAAGGCAAGATTTTTTCATGTTGAGTAAAGGAGAATTTTGCCATGCGGTGCTGAATTTATGCTAAAATCTTCAGGGCAATCAGAAAGCAAATCTGTATAGCACAAGGCAGAGAGGCAAACCATATGTTACTGCAGCAGCAGCTACTGTGAAGGAAAGGATGAATGCATTAATTATTTGAGTGTACTCAATTAAAAATATTTTTATAAACCATGAAAGATCAGACTACTATACAGAGCATGATTACTTGATCACTGAGCAGACTGTGCTACTACTATTGTATGAGAGCTGTATTTGACCGTCTTTAACACGAATGAGGAACCAGAGAGATATGGGGATATAACAGCAGGCAGTAGTAACAGCAGCAGTGTTTTAAATAACATTTCTCTGCATCTTCTTTATACTTACTTACATTACTCTGCTCCTTATTTAGATGTGCTTCAGATTTTCAAAAAAAATATATTTTTATTTCTTGCGTCAATTTTTTTAATACCTTGACCAGGCAGCCGTGAAGAGGAGTACACTTAAAAATTAGTAGAAATATTTTGCAGCTACAGCAATTCATCTAAGAAAACATATTACCTCTGCACAAACCCTATCTCTCTGGAAATATTTTGCCTGCTTCTTTCATGCAGTTAATTGGATTCATGGGTTTGGTGTTAAGGTACAGTTGCAATTTTAGGATCCTAAACAGTCCTATAGCCTCTGCTTGACACACAGAAGAATTAATTTAGATATAAAAGGTAATATGAGCAAAACTATTTTGTGGTATTTAATGAGAAATTTAATGGGATCATGGGAGCATAACCAGAGAAAACAAAGTACATATTTTGCAGGTTGGCAGTTATTTAATTTATAGTAGTTTACAATTATATTATTTGAGGAACATAGCACTTTACTTCTGTGGTATCATTACAGAGCAGAGATTATGGTGATTCACGATGTATTAGAAGGAACAGAAGTGAAGAAAGAAGATCAGGCTTAAAAAGGATTTAGTTTGGTACAGCAGCATGTACTCGGGAACGTAAGGTGAGTTCAGGTTGTGGATCTTCAAGACCTCTAATGCTGGCTATTGCACACAGTCATTATTGAACTTTTGTATCATACCTACTAACTCAAAGGTGAGTAGGCAAGGAAAAATGTCTGACAGCAAATATTCTGCTTAGACCCTTTCTTCTTGCAGGGCTCCTTCCTGCATTCGATTTTCATGAGCTCTCTGTAAAGCAGGTCAGGGTGCCCAAAGGCTTTGAACCTTTGTACCTTTTCAAGCTCTTCTCAGCCACTCTTCCCATCTTGCTACACAGACAAACCACTCTGGTTGCACTATAGGACAGGCTTTATTTTTGTTGCCTAGCTACTTTTTTTTCTTTTTGAGAAGCTGCAGGTTGTTGATTTTCTGTACTTCACTTCTTCCTCCCAATTTAGTTGATAAACACAATGCAGCAGCAAAGGCAGCCATGGAATTGAATGATGGTATTTGTCAGTCACCTCCTGGTGTGATGACCTAGCAGGAGTATAAAAGCTCAAAAGCATGCCTTTAAAAGAAGAGTAATTTTCTTAAACAGTGAGAAGTGATTCTCTGAAGATAATTCTTGCAATCAGCACCCAGCATGTGCAGCAGCCACGTTCTGGAAGACAAAATTGGCTGCTTCAGAGAGTTCAGCATAAAGCAGACGGCTGGGGTACTGCAGTTCTCCTACACTAAGTTATTAAAAGACAAATTCTGTATGCCACTGAAGCTCAAACTGAGGTGTTCCAAAATCGTGTAGTACTTATATAGAACAGAAAACATTCAAGGGCTGCATATTGCTATTTGAAATCTAAGCTGTGATCACCAAACCCATCCATATCATTAGTGTGCATGTTAGAGATGCTTTTTGCAGATCAGCTTGGAAAGTAGAACACTTTCAGGGCTGTAGAAATCGCTAAGACACATGCAAGTAGAAAAAAATAAAGGAGAAATGAATGAGAGAGGTGAGGGAAAGATCAGAATAAAGTACTGCAATAATGAGAATTTTTACTTGTAGAAGGAAAAAAGCCCCATATTGCAATGGAATTATGGCCATGGTTATGGACTAGCTACTTCTTTTGAGGAACTGCTTCTTCATATAAAGTGCAGTGATGCTGCAGATCAAGTTTTGGTGCAGGTTCTAGTGTGCCAGCACTCACATTAGCTGGTCTTTGCTGTGCTTGCTGTATGGGACATTTCTAGAGTTCATTTTATCAGCATTATCAGCGAAAAAGTCTCTACCACAATGTCAGAAAAGAGTGCATAATCTGATATGTCTGATATGTATTACTTCAGGAACAATTACAGTTCAGCATTTGCTACCCATCTACTCAATGTTCATATATGGTGCTTCACCACTACAAGAACATAGCTGTTTGCATGATTACACAGTGAAAATAAAGTGATGCACACACGTCCTCCCATTTCTCCTCCCTGTTTTTTATCCTAGGCAAAATTTTAAGTCAGATCAGTCCTCAGTTCAGCTTCACATGTTACAGCATAAAACATTTGTACAGCCACACAGAAAAGAACAGCAGTGAATGGAAGGGTCAGGTCTCCACTGAATCCTTTGACATAGCCAAGGAGCATCTTTGTTTTACCAGAGTGAGAAAAGCTGGTTCAGTTGTATAAGAAAGCCCCTCTCCCAGCCCTGGATCCACCCATGGAGGGTGGGGATTGGTCTCTGCTCCCAGGTAACAAGCGAAAGGACAGGAAATGGCCTCACGTTACACCAGGGAGGTTTAGATTAAAAAAATTTCTTCACCAATAGGTTTGTCAAGTCCTGGAACAGGCTGTCCAGGGCAGTGGTGGTATCACCATCCCTGGAGGGATTTCAAAGCCGCATGGATGTGACACTGAGGGACATGGGTTAGTGGTGGCCTGGCAGTGACAGGTTAATGACTGGACTCAGTGATTTATAAGGCCTTTTCTAACCTTAATAATTCTATGTTTCATTGTCTAAGAATATCTTGTTACAGTCTTTCTAGCTGAAAATGTCAGATCCTACAAACCAGAACATTAAAAAAACCTAAAATAAAAAGGTGCCATTTCAGAGTGCAGATTCATGCCATAACTGTGTTGCCCTCTGTTGCTCTACTGATACAGTTCTATTTTACAGGAATACAGTAAAGACACTTCTGAGCTATTTTTAGATTTCCCAGTTTATTTATTTGCAGTTTCAACCTGTTTGTTAGTCATAATTTGAGTAACTATATATGTAAATTACTGTTTATATTAAAAATATATCTCTCTAGAAAAAAGGAACAGCTCTTATCTTTGAAGTGCTGTCATACATAAATTTACAGTAAACTGGCATAGCACTTTTAAATCTAAAATAAATGTTTGTGTTGTTTTAGAAAAAAATCCAGTTCATATCAAATTAAAGATTCAGCAAAGACTATAAAACATGTATATACAGTAACAGACATTTGGCTTTGTCAGCTGGGGAAAAAAAAATCTATTTATTGATGAGCCTGAGTCTTGTATTTTAGGAAGTATTGTCATTCTGGTCACTCAGATGCCAGTTGTTGCCAGCTGTCCTTTGGATGATCTTTTATTATTTAGAAGTGGTGTGTCCTTAGAACAGTAAAGTGCCATTGTGATTGGTTTTTTCATTAGTTATTTCATTATAAGAATTAGATGCCACAATTTAGCAACTCCAACAACAAAAATGGCCTCTTTCTTGTAACAGGGGTCCTTCTGCCAAGTGATGGCATCAGGAGGTCTCACAGCCTCTGTCCCATGCAGCCGATTGGTTATTCAGTTTGTCAATACAAACATTGCACAAATCCGAAACATTTGCAATCTAAACAGGGACAAAGTATGACAGCTGGATGTAGAACACAGATGGAAGAAGGGAGTAGAAAGTCTTCATTTCCACAATCCACACCATATTTATTACAAAGAAAAAAATATCTCTGTTTCTGAAACACCCATAAAATGATTTTTAAGCTTGGAACTCTCATAAATCGGTCGCTAATTAATTGCTCAGCAACTTCTGCCCTTTGGGCAGACTGAACAAAAGGATTCATTTACCTTGAAAAAAATTTTAAAAAAAAAAAAGACCATCTCTTACAATTTTTCAAAAGTTATGTTGCATAACACCATGTAGCCATAGAGATGAGATGAAACTGCATTTTTCTGTGTTACTGGCCAGGAGTTGAAACATACTGATTGCTACTTTTGAATAGTTGGGGTATATATACACTAATGGATATATATATGTGGAATAATAACTTCACTTTTCCATTTGAAAAACAGAAGAGTATTAATAAACTATTTGACAGAGTTTCTCCAAATGTGTTAGATGATGCTCTAAGTGGCGCCTCACTTTCGTAGCGTGTACACTGCTCCTGTTTCCAGGATAGTAGAAGCACACCATTTATCTAGCTCTGTATTTTAACTCCCAAAATGTAAGTCAAAAAGCCCTCATAAACATACAATTGGCTAAGAATAATCATACAAAATTTATGGGGAAATATTTTAACCACTGTTAAAAACATAAACAGCCATTACCGTGTCAGTGTTGCAGCCTCTTCACTTGCAACTTTCCTGATACACATTCCTTTCCTGAAACTTTCAGTGGTCTGGCAACAACCCCTTTAAACCCAAGTTATCTCATTTATAGGGTACGTAAAAGTGACAGAATTTGGCTCACCCTTATGATTATGATCCAATAATGTAGGCTTCTGAATTGCCCACGCTGTAATAGCATACTCAATTAAAAAAAACTAGGTACCACATAACATTAGAACACCCTTTCAGGGATCGATAATGGTTTTATAATCTGTAAAGATTTGTGCAAGTATGAAGCAATACCGAAATATTGGCTGGCAGATTTCATTTGTTCCAGAGTATAACACAGCAGCACTATCAGATGTACACTGAGGTTACAGCAGCAGAGAAAAACCACTGCAGAAGGAACATTAGACTCACTGGAGCTCCAGTAAGCAACACGATGATTTGTTGTCACACTCGTCATCACTAAGCTCAGCCTCATCTTGTAGCAGCTAGATAAGTGTACATATTTTTCTCTGAAGCACAAAACATTTTTGAAAGCTGTGGAACATTTTTATCTCCTTTTCTTAATAAAACTCCTTTACCTATTCAAAAACCATATCCTGAATTACTAGTGTCCCAATCTGTTTCTATTCAAGCTTATCTAATCCAACAGTATGGAGCTTTCAGAACTAAGAGAAAAGAAATACAGTATATAATTCCATTTTTGTGTGAGTACACTTACAAGAACTCCATAAATATATATTTAGTATATGTGTGTGTGTGTATACACACACCCCCATATATATAAAGCTTTCATGGTAGAAACAAAACAGTTGGAAAGCTTACTCATGAAGTGGGATTGAATTATAAACCATTCAAGAGATCCAGGCTGATTTCCCAATTTTCTGCAAAACAATTATTGCCAGATATAATTAACATTCTCTTCAAAGACTGAAAAGGACGACATCTAAATTAATTTACATCTTCAAAAATTCTAAAGCACAAATGAAAATGAGAACCTTCAGCAAGTAGCATTTTTTGAGATTTATTAAAATTACGCGTTTTGAAATACATCCATGTTCAAGCACAACTCGGTTTTAGAAGCATGTTACAATGAAAGAGCTTAGAAGACTTGACAAAACGGGAGACTCAGACAAAAGATGACAGAAAGCATTATATCAGCATAGGTCACCCATTTCTTTTTTGTTCAATCTCCATCCATTATGCTGCATTTTCTGTTCCAGCTATACACAAGGCTTGGATAGGTTAAAAACAAGGCAATATGACAAAAGCAAAACACTTCCAATTCTAAAAGCCTTTTTATTCTTAAATGTAGCAGGGAGGAATTCAGCCTAGTTGATGTCTTTTAAGCCAAATCAATTTCTGCAATTATTTCTTTTACTCAGTGCTGAACCTGCAATTAATGCTTTGGTTGACTTTTTTCATGCATCATTTAGTCAGTCAGAAGTACTGCACAGAATATGAAAGAAATCCTAGAAATTTCTGGAAATTGAACTGTTAGAGCACAGTTTATAAATCTACAAAAGTCTATGAAGTTTCACCTATTGCCAACTATAACTGTGAAATTCTGAAGGAGGGAAGGAAAAACTACAATAAAACTTTCCATTTGGGAGCATTTATAGTGTCTGCACTAATGGAGTTCACCATCACATATAATCTTTAATGTTAACAGTATCTTTGGAAAATGCATGTAAAATTCTACTTTCTCAACAGAATTTTTCATTCAGTTACTCAGACTATGAAAAATGGCAAGGAAAAGGACAGTCACTTCTAAATACACAAAATAATCACATAGCCCCTAAATGTAACAATGGTGTATTAATTTATTTTCTTAAGTCGTTTTAAAATGTAGTAATATTTCTATTTACTATGCCTTGGCTGATTATTTTAACATAGGTAGCATTTCCATACAATTTGAAGTATACAAAACATTCAGTTTTGTTGAAAAAATAGGATACTCATTTACATAAATTAATATTAATATAGTCATTTTAAAGCAAGATAAATGACAATCATCTTCTCTCCTGTTTTTTTTTTAAGTTTTGCTTGATGGTACAAATCAACTCATAGCTGATTTCTCAAAGCTGCAAAATTTCTAACTAATGCTGCTCAGCATGTTTGTTTATTACTGTTATATTATTTTTCTGATAGTAGAGGGCTCCATTTACTTTCTGAAAAAAATAAGCACCTTCCTCCCGTCCCAAGCTGAGGTAGCTACACAGCTCAGTGCTGACACAGCTCTAAAATCCCTGAAAATTTTGTTTTAAAAATTGAACACAAGAAGCCCTAGAAGTTTCACTAAAACTAAAAGTTTCACTTTTCAGATATGATCCGTTACAATATGAACACAAACCTTTCCTTTCCCCCAGGGGTTCTTCTGAATAGTCCCTCTGCCCAAGTCCCAGCCATCAGAATGGTTCAGACTTTGAATAAGTTAAATCTTATCCCAAGAAGACAATAATACAATACAAAATGCTGGAAATATAATTACTAGCATTCATTTGCTAAAGCTATCATTTTCTTTTTTATTTCTGCAGCTGGTTTAACTTGGATTGTTTCAGTGCTTTCTCCCAGTATATCCTCTGCATAATGATTTGTCCAAGCTCTGATGAACTTTATTTATTTAATTGATAAAGCTGTTTTTATCATTGAGGGGTTTAAAAATTTATGGCCATTTTCTTCTTAGATAAGTTGCACTTTAAAAGTACATGCATATAGAAGTGGGATAAAAAAGGGAGGAAATGTATCTGCATAGCACCTAATCGAGTGCTGGCCCAAAAACCATCAGTGGCTTGATCCATTTCTTAAGCAGAAGACATAATTTTCTCTGTCTTCTCTCCACTGTCTTGGTTTCTTTAAGATGACAATTTTCATTTTTAAAGTATAATAGAATTTTAATTATTAGTGTTTGATTTATTGCATTTTTCCTTGTTTTATGATAATCATTAATATTTGATAGCAAGCACAAATAAACATCATTACTGTTTCAATTGTTTGGTTATTATTTTCTGCTGTTCTTGCTAAGGTTTTTGTGGATTTTCATTTAGCTTTCATTAGTGTATGTTCCAATCCACACTGATTGATTTCTTGCAAGGACAGTTTCTGCAGTCCTCACATCAGATATTTATTTTATACTTCCTGTGAGATAATAATTTTATTGCATTAAATGCTATGTAGTAAAATCCAGTTAGTTCACAGGAGGCAGTTACTATGCATAAAGCTAAAGAACATATCAGTGCCAATATTATATCTCTATCCAAAAGAAGGCTCCTTCAAGAAAAGTAATAGAAGATTTGACAGCCTATTGGAATTTTATGAAGGCGGAAAATGGGAGAGGAAAAAAAGAATCAGCCTTATTAACCTGGAGCAAAAACTCTCAGCTGTCAAAGGCTAATCCCGAGATGCCTGCCATGTCTTAATTAAACACAACATGGGCTGAGAAAATGCAGAGAACCGACCTAAACTCCCTGCTGTACAGTGAATTTCTGCCTAGACATCAAAGACTATTTTGAATTCTCTGCAGCTTGCAAATTGTACTGAACAGTTGTCAGATTTCTGCATAATGCATTTCAGTCAAGACTGCAGAAGAGACTCATTTGTAAGTATTTTGCAGGAGATGCTTTTCTGACAAAAATGAAATGTTAAGTGGTAATCTTTGCTTTTATAGTGTTTTATTATAAACTATATCAAAATAAATTTTTAGGGGAAAAGTATGATAAATCATTCAGAAAGAATGCTGGTCTGTCCTCACTTAATAAGCTGATCATTAGGAACTTTTTTTTTTTAAAATCCAAATTTGACAATACATATTAGCATTATATCATTAACATTCTAATCTTGTTGCCAGAAAATAATAGTAATTTGAATGAAAACTTTATTCTTCCCTAACATTGGAATATATATATTTCCCAATAAGGAATATGACTCAACTCTGTGTTTTGACAGCCACTTACACTTACGGTGTAAGACCATGACTTCTTGTTTCTTTGCTAATAAGAATGCAGAAAGAAAACTTGGTAAAAATCTGTAGCCACTCAGGTACTTCACTTAGACCACAATCCATTCATTGCTTACCACACAGTAAGTTCTACTTCTACATTTTGCATCACTGCTATCATAACAATACTTATAAATCCTTTTTAGTCACATAAACTTTAAAATTAGTTTTTGATGGATTTGAGATTTTTTTTTTCGGCTAAGATTGCCATGTGAGGAAACACGGCAGTGACAAGAACCATGTAAATCTACATGCAATTTGAAAGTGTCATGTACAGACAACGAACGTGCAGCAAGTATATTTGTCTTTTTGGAGCCGGGCTCACTTCAAAAAATATTATTTCAGTAGCCTCTTTAGGAAGGTTAAGTCTCTAATCACTGAACAATTCCTACAGATGATGGTGTATGCACCATCCACAGGTGTGCATGAGATAACCTGAACACAGAAAATACTTCACAAATACTTTTGGCAAATGCTACACAACCCAAGAAGTTAATTGCAGGGTTTATCTCAATTGGAAAGTAAGATTTATTGTTGTTCTGATACAGTGCAACCCCACTGGACCAACAGCCATTCCTGCCACTCATGGATCTCACTGCAGGCTCGTCCAATTGATGGAGCTGAAGGTTACAAAGAAAAACAAAGCAAAAAACCTGTTGTTAGGCTTCAGTTTACATAAATTTAGGTTGCTTACTCCTGAGTGTCTCTTCCCTCTTTGATGCTGCTCAGTAACACATATGCAGTAAAAACTTTCTTGATATGCTTTATGTGCTTCTTGGTGGTCTAGACTGTGTCTATTTCAGAATAGAAAATATTGATCTTCCATAGGTTTTACAAAGACAATGCCTATGTACACAACCTCACAATGTACACAACTGCAAGCATAACTACCATTTAAATCCATCAGCGTGAAGGGAGGAAATGTGCAATACCCCACACTGAGAACAAAATTGTGGTATATATGAGCTGCATATTTCTTGGCCACTAAGGCAGGGTTCAGAAACTTAATTCCTCTGCTACAAAGGAATATATTTCAGAAATACTCTAGTGTTCAAAAACTTCTCACTTGGTAGCAATCTATGATATCAGATATAAACTCTAATTATTGGACATCACATAATTTCCTGTTTGGAATAACAGTTTAAAATCAGAACATGCAGTCCTGAATCAATTGGAGTACCAAAAAACAAATTATTTTCTTGAAAGTAAGATTTTGTTTGATTTCAACACTGAGTTTATTTGGGACACAGATCATATGTTCACTTCATTAACTGTCAAGTGTGTGAAAGATTAACACCATCTCACGCTGGCATTTGATTGCATTAAGTTGATAGTTACTCTTGATCATGTTGCTTTTGCAGGAAGCAATCAAGAAAACAAGTCTAAAAACTTTCATTTACATTACCTAAAATGTATTGGAAGAAAGGCCAAAACTGTCTCTGTTTCCCATTTAGCTTCGGAAGACCTGAAAACTAAGAATTAATTTGAAGTTGTGTGGCAGCATGTAAGGGCATCTTTGAGCTTCGAGAGCTGCTGGCTCTCTCCATTGCAATGTCCATCTGCGGAGCTCTTTGTTCACTTGTGCACACAGCTTCTCTGTAGCTCAAACTGCTAAATGTCATTAAGAAAAATTAAATACATCTTAAGAACATTCTTGATTTACTTTACTGTGTGTAATGGCTGGATATCCAGAGAAACTACATACAGGCATTAAGAGGAAGGAGAACAATTTCCACATATCATTGTAGGGTAAAAGGATACACTTTCTATGAAAGCCATGTTATTCTGAAAAGGTTTGGGAATCCCTTCCTCCAAAATTAAGTTAAAAACTGGAAATTAATGGACTCAATCCACACTAGCAGTATATTCATTCAACTGTTTAAAAAACTCCCCCATGCAGCAACAATGCCAAATAAAATCTGGCTACCATCCATACGCAAGCCACAAAGAAATGTATTCTTGGGGGACCCTGTCAGCTGCATTTGTATTGTAAATGCATTTACAGACCCAATCCCAAACCAAACCCCCACCATTTCTGCTTCCAGAAAGTACCACTAATAATGATGAATTTAACCATTGTGCCAATCCATTTATCCCCCTAGAAAACAAGTATGTATAACAATTTTGAGTGGGGTTTTCACAAGTGTGTAAGTGATTGAAAAATCAATGGGAATTGTTCTCTTAAGTAACTTAAGACTAGATATTAATGATATTTATGTGTCTGGAGATCAAGGCAGACACCTCATGGGGCTTTCATAACACCTACCTCCCACTGAAATCTCATCCTCTTACTTTGCTTATTAAAAATTTTAACTAATGAGTGATTGAAGGGCTTGCATAGTGTTTCATGATCCTTAGAAGCGATGCATGTAACCTGAAAGCATTTTCATTCAGTCCTCTAGAATGGTAAATCAAGGACTTAGGAATGCTGGTGATTATGAGGAAATGAAATAGAGCCTGTAATGCTTTTCCTGCAAGCATTCCAACAGTCTTTGCTTTACAGAAACAAGTGTTACTTCTTCTGTACTCCTTTCCAAAGGGATAAGCACTTTAAACAGTATTTTTGAACAAGCAGTAACAGGAAACATAATCTGTAGATTTCTTCAGATATTTCACTTCAACTACTATCATGCCCATTATGCTGGCTTCTAATATTCACATAGAATTCTGCAGAGAGGAATCAGTAAATAAAGCTATTACAGTTAATTATAATATGGCAGCAAGACAAGTTAGAATGTAGTTCATACAATCAGACCTACTGTCATGAATAGATATACTGTTATCCAAATAGAGTTTGGAATACATGGTTAAAGCATCCAGTCGAAAATGCCAAAATACCTAATGATAATACTATATAGATTCTGTAGTCATGTATTTTGAAAATGTATGTTCGTTGGAGGCAATTAATTTCATGTCCAGTGAAAAGATACAGGGAAGATAAAACCACAAGTTAAGACTGGAGTTTTATGACCTGATGCAAACTATGTTAAACCACTTTAAATAAAACTAATGTATTAAAACTGAAAGGTTCCCCTGATTTAAAATAGTAGCAAATATTGAAGGGTGAGAAACACAGAGACATTTTTTTCAAATGTGTTTCAGAAGATAATTTATCTTAAATTGCTCCTTTCTTAGTTTTCAAAAAACATTTTAAATTACAATATGTCCACTAGATATGGTTTCCATGCTCCTTGAAGAAGATACATCAATTTTTAGGCTCCCTTTAAGAAAATATGTCCATTTATAGGCTGCCTTAAAATTTGTACTCTCAGCATTAGTGCGCCATGTCCTCTCAGTGAGAGATGAGTAACTGGCCTGCTGTGGGACAGAGCTTTGATAAACAAATACTTTGCTACAGACCTTCTCACAATATGTAAACATTACAAGAGGACTTGGAAAACTGAGGTTCAGTTAAGGGACCTTTGGGTATTTTTAGAATTCCACTGCTTAATGTGGAAATGACACATGATATTTCCAAGGCAGTTTGAAAGTAAAAAAGAAAATATCTGGCCCTCATAGTAACATCAAGCCAAGTGTGCATTAATGAAATCAATATTTCTTTTTCCAGTGTAGGAAGTCCTTTTACACAAGTTACAATCTGCTTATTTCCCCAAATAATTTTACTTTGATAGTACTTTATCAAATGCCTGAAAGACTTGCCAGTTTTGAAGCATATGGTTCCACATTCATAGAACAAGTTTCTAGATGGTCTTGTCTTGCCCACACAGGACACAACAGTACTGCTTTCCCTCAAGTTCTGGAGTTGATCTTTGACTACTATCAGCTTTTGGAAAGAATGTATCTCTTGCTTAACAAAACAGCCATGATTTACAAAATATTAACGAAAAAAAGGAATCTAAATGGACCGTGAAACTTCTTTTATAGTCCTAATAACATGATTTTGTCTACGCCAAAGCTTTGCAGTTTTGCTTGAAATTACATTGCCACCTGCTGTCTCAGAAAAAATGAGTAGCCAGGTCTGGTGTGCTACATTATCCATGAAAGGGGAGAGCTGCTTGTTTCAGACACAATGTTTTTAGAGGAACTGGGGATACTGCAGCTGACTTGGAAGAAGAAAATGCTTCAATTATTTGTATCAACTCTAGCAAAGAGGTGATTGTTTACAGGAAACTGAGATTTAGTTTCTCTATGGCAATGCCATACTTAATGAATTCAGCTCGGGAAGAAGCAGGATGGAGTAATGGTGAGGGTTTCTTAACACCTTATTTTGTTTTGAGGGAACTAACTAGAACATAAATTAGCTGGTACATAAACAGTGTTAATTAGAAAGAGATTATGAATAGCAAGAGAGACTCCCCCTGCTTGAAATTTCATCCAAATTAAAAAACATCCTTCCTAATCTTTACCAATCAGAGTTCAATATTGTTGTGGGAAAGCATTGTTCAGCACTTTGATAAGCATGTGTGCTTTTGTTTTGAATCCCTGTTAGCAAATTTTAACTCCTGGAATTAATGATGAACCAACACTACATCAGATAGGCAAACTAATCTTCAGAGGTTATTCTTGATGACATTCCAAGGAGACTTAGAGACACTGATTTCAGGCAGCCAAGAATGGCAGAAGCTGTCAATACCCTATCTTGTGTGTTCTGTGCTTCACAGGACTTCATAAGCAGTGCACTCCAGGTTTTTTTTCCTTTTCCTCTCTTGTTCTAGTTCCTAAGTGAGAGTTTCAAAGACTTGTTGGCTGATGTATCAATCAATACATACCAAACAAAAAGCTGTGAAGCAGTATTGGGGAGGGAAAAGGAAAAATACATAATTTTGTCTGATGACACATTAATTTTATAGAAACACAGAGTAGTTCAGATAGTGTGAAAGCATTTCAGACATCCTACGTACACATTAAACGCAGCCTCACTGTCTATTTCGCTATTATTGTTTATTTATTTCCTTTAAAATCTCCAAAGCTAACACTTCAATTACTGTCAGTCAGTGTAAGCACAGCTGGAGAACACACTAGAGAATCTGCCCTTTTATCTCTGGTACCTCTGTCCAGACAAAATTAACCATATCTAAAAGCTACACTATTCAAGACAAGTCTTAAGGTCTTGACCTCCTTTGAAATGAAAGATTTCAGTGAGTATTTGGGTTTAAGCATAAGCTTAAATGCCACTTTGAATAGTAAAATATCGAAACGGGCTCTGAAGCATTTACTCGAATCTGACCATACTCTTTAACATAAGCCAATCCTCCTTAAATAAGTCTTAAGATTTTTTTTTTCCTGAAAATGAGGCAAAAGGTAGCTTCATTTCATTTGTGCAATTACAGGTCCCATTATTACAGAAGCTCTACCTACACTCATTATTATAGCCCTCACTATGCAGCTCCCGGAACGCTTCTCAAGAGCATCACAACTGGTCCAGGAACACCCACCAGCACCTGGAGCGCGCCCTGGGAAACGCACCTGGAGCGGTGGCGATGGCGAAGGGCCGGATCGCAAATTCCATAAACCACTTCGGCAAACCCCAGAGAGCCCACCGGGCAGGACATCATCCACCGCCCGGGACACCATCTACCCCCTCCTGTCCACACCATCCACCGCCCGGGACACGGCCGCCGGGACGAACGGGAAGCGCCCCCGGCGGTTCCCTAACGGAGAGTTCGCACCCTGCGCTCCCGCGGGACCAGCCCGGACACGGGGCAGCTGTCCCGGCCGGCTCTTCCCTTCCCTCGTCCCCTCATTCCCGCTCTCTCCTCTCCGGACGGGATTCCGCCGCCGCTCCCCGCGCAGCGTCGGGACACCGGGCGGGCGGGCGAAGCCCCCACCGGCTGGAGAAGTCGCTTCGTCCCCCACCTTCGGCCTCACACCCCTCTCCTACCTTGTCCGCTCTGCCAAAATNGGGAAGGGATCTGGGGAGCGGTCGGGAGGGGTGGGACAGCCGGGGCGCCGCGTTCCAGCGGTGCGAGGGCAGCGCGCACCCTCCGCATCCCGCGGCACAAAGCGGCAGCAGCGACGGGGCCGGGCCGGGCCAGCGGCTCCGCTGACACCCAGAGGGTCCGTACGGGCTCGAGCCGCGCTGGGGTTTTAAATTCTTATTTATTTTCATGAAAGCTTGAAGATGTGCCATTTTGAACGCAAATCTTCATAGTATGTTTTCTCAGCCCACGGAATAAAGCAAAGCACTTCGGCCAGTTACCTAAACAGTGCCAAGTTTTTCTCTTTCATAAACCCCTATAATAACGCTTGCTCCACTTCAAAAAGTGGATTGTTGTGCACGGAAGAACAATGAAAGGCTGTTTCCAGAATACAGCCCTTCTTTGTGATCAGTGCTGGCATCTGGGAGTGCGAGACTAGTGGGTTTTGTAGCACAGAGTTTATATTGTNGGCTCTTCCCTTCCCTCGTCCCCTCATTCCCGCTCTCTCCTCTCCGGACGGGATTCCGCCGCCGCTCCCCGCGCAGCGTCGGGACACCGGGCGGGCGGGCGAAGCCCCCACCGGCTGGAGAAGTCGCTTCGTCCCCCACCTTCGGCCTCACACCCCTCTCCTACCTTGTCCGCTCTGCCAAAATCACGCCAGGAAATAAATAAATAAACGAATAAGGAGGCGAGCGAGCAGTCGCCGACCTCGCACGCAGCGCGGCCGCTCCGGAGGCAGCGACCGGCTCAGACCCTCCCCACGCCCGTCTTCCCTTCTCCCCCCGGCCGTCCCTCGTCCGCTTCTCCCTCCAGAGCCGCGCGGGACCGAGAGCATCGCCCGGCAACTGCTGCGGACCCTCGGCGGGGCTCCATCCCCCGGGACGGGAGTGCGGGACTGCATCCCTCAGGACTCCCGTCCGCGAGGGATGTGCCGGGCTCCATCCCCGCGGCGCTCCCGGTCGCGGGAGGGGTGCGAGACTCCATCCCCCAGCGCTCCCCGCCGCGGCCGCCCCGCAGTGCTCCAGGATTCCATTGGCAAAGCCCCGCCCGCGAGAAGCCAATCGCCTCCCGGCTCCTTCAGCCGCGGCACAGGGAGACGGGGCGGGCGGGCGATGCGCGGAGCCGGGCGCAGCTCCGCGGCCGCCGGGCAGAGCCATGAACCTGGGGTAAGGGCGAGCGGGACGCTCCGATCAGTGCGGGCAGGGCCGGCCGAGCCCTGCACGGNAGTTACCTAAACAGTGCCGAGTTTTTCTCTTTCATAAACCCCTATAATAACGCTTGCTCCACTTCAAAAAGTGGATTGTTGTGCACGGAAGAACAATGAAAGGCTGTTTCCAGAATACAGCCCTTCTTTGTGATCAGTGCTGGCATCTGGGAGTGCGAGACTAGTGGGTTTTGTAGCACAGAGTTTATATTGTTGGATGGTTACATTCTTGAGGCAGTGTGTAACTCTATATAATATATGAGTGGCACCTTCAGGATCAACCTTTGCAACACACAAATCCAATTTTCTCAGTATCAATAATAAAATTATGCCTTCTTCAAGACATGATTTATTTATATTAAGTAACTTCTCAAAACATAGGCAGCTGGGGGTGTGACAGAGCATCTGGACCAACAGTAAATACTGTGTTAGAATTAAGTACAGTTGTCCTTGTTATTAATGTACAAATCATACCATTATCAGATTACTTAATATTTCAGATTCCACTCTCTTTCTCATTTTGCAGCGACGGACTGAAGCTTGAAACTGAAGTGCTGGATGGAAAGCCCAGGCTCATTTTAGCTGCTTCTGGTATTTTTTTATCATTTATCTCAAGTAATCTTTAAAGCTTCTTGAAGTTAAACCGAAGATCGAAGCAACATGAAGTATAGATTTATTGAAATATTTTTCAGATTAGGAAGGATGTTTGTTCATTGTTATTTACAAGTGCTCTTACTCAAGAGCTTGGTTCTCAAGTGGGGTGATAATGAAGTTCAATATAGTTTGTCCACTGGTGAACAGGTGACAAATAGTCCCCACTCCTTAGCCTGTCTCTGTTCATAAAAGTGCTGTTGTGTATCAGCTGGCATTACTTGGTAATTCCTGTAACTTTATAACATTATTTACCAGGGAAAAAGAAGCCTAATAACTCTCTCCTCAATTTGCACAGAATTACATCATTACAGTCACATTTTACTTGAAAGCAGCTTCAGTACTTGGCAATTGACATTTTTAATTTTCCGTAGGTGGTTTTATTGTCATTACTCCCATCTGAGACAGACTTTTCCAGTATATGTTCATAATTAAGTGTTCATACATTCTATTTTTGTGATTTATCAGTCATGTTTCCATACAAGTCTACTTTCCCTAGCTGGTCTGCATATCTAAAGGATACAGAAATTCTCCATTTAATGCCCTTTAAATTAAACTTAATTTTCTGCATTTACCAGACAGCTGTTCAGTGAGGCTTTATGGGGTGTTTTGAGTCAGGAAGGAATACCAGTGCTCTTTACAACCATCGTTAGCATCACTGGCTGTTCCAGAATGCTCTGAGATAAAGCATTGCCTTGGACTGGGAACTGGCCTTGAACAAGCAGTCTACTACAGAAATTAATTTGTTTATACACTGATATAAACAGCACCTTCTTGAATTGAATGGTGTTAAACATTGCATCAAATTGTATTACGTAGTTCTGAATTTCTGTTTTCTGCACTGACGGACTCTCCTCACAGTTGTAGGGGCTAAAGTAGGATTACTCTGTAGTAGCTTAAGCTGCCGCTAGAAATAATTGTTTCTCTCTTACACAGAAAAGAAATCAAAGGAAATAACCCATTAGCAGCACTTTGGAATTCCACATTATCCATCTCCCCACTGTGATGGAAAAGACCTTATTTATGGTTCTCCTGTCCACAGAAAAATGGGTTTTGTACAGCACACAGAATTCCACTTTATTTAATTTCTGAATAGCTAAAGAAAAAATAAAAAAATTACTTTTATCTACTCGGATGAGGGTTGAATGCTTGAGAACCCAGTGATGAACACAGCCACAGAACACCTTTAGTACCCCAGAACATTATTGAGCCAGTTCAGGATTGAATGCCCCTGTCTGCAGGACAACAATTTAGTATACTCCCAAATTTTAAAATGTTCGTCTAGGTTAGAAGCCATTAGTAGTGTCATTTTGTAGACATTAGGAACCGTTCTCCAGGGTCTTCAACTAGTAATGCCAAAAAAAAAGGTACAGGGGCTACCAGTGCAAAAAGATGAGCAGCCACAGCCAGAGCAGTAAGTGCATCATGCAGCTGCAGAAGCCTTATTTCCACCAGATGTGTCCCAGTAAAATAGCATCCCTGGGATTTGCTCCCTGTTCCCATTACCTGAATGTGCAGGATTTTGTGAGTACTACATTCCCACTGTTAATGCTTATTAGAATACTCTTTATTCATACATTTTGTATTGAAAATGGTCACAGTTTTTGAAACATCTCTATGCATCCTCAAGGGTTTGAGTTAAAAGCCTGAAGAGTATTTCAGGGCATAGATGTGGGGAGCAATAATGGAGACAGAAGAAAGAAGCCATTATCACAGGGCTCTCTGACAAGCCAGGAAGAGCAGGGGAGGGTCAGACTGACTGCCACAATAATTTTATCAGATCTGTATAAAACAGGAAAGAGTTACTGGAATATTTTTTCTAATATNGTCTAGGTTAGAAGCCATTAGTAGTGTCATTTTGTAGACATTAGGAACCGTTCTCCAGGGTCTTCAACTAGTAATGCCNTATTTTTTCTAACATACTTTTAAAGTGTGTATATTGAAATAAGTTTTTTTTTAAAAGTGAAATAATCAGGGCAGATGTTATGGGGAAAGTACTTTCCCCTGGCCTACAAAAATCTGATGAATACATAACAGTTTACTAATTTCTCAAGGTTGTTTTTCAGGAGGAAGTTGTTACTAAATATGTCTTTCATATGTTTGTGCTTGTTTCCCAAAAGATAAATCAAAGCCTGCAGTGAAGGTAAGTGAAAAAATTAGTAGAACACACAAGTTAACTATTTAATTTGTTAACACAGCAACTTGAGAATTCATTTGAACTGTCCAAATACTTGAAATCAATTATATGTATGACAGAGAAATACGTAATTATGGTTTATTTATTCTTATAAGTGCAATACTACATAAAGTTATTATTCATACTGTAATTTTTAATATTCAAATTTGGGTGCTATCTTCTCTTCTGGGGTACTCCTGAAGACATTTCATTAGCTTCTATAGAGTTAGTTTCTATTGATGGAATGGAGAAGAAAAATGACACTTACTTACTTGTTGCATCAGTCTTGTTTTCATTTGTTACAAATACTATTTTACTCTTGAATATATGTTGAAATCTTTTTGCTTTAACAGATGGGTAATAAAGCCAGAGCACCTAAACAGGCATTGAGAATAAGGCACACTGGGCAAGTCCTGAAGTCAACACAAAATGCTTGTATCAAGCAGGAGAATTTAACAAAACCAAGGAGCGAATCAAGCTTATCAATGACAAAAAGTGAAAAGCTGCAAGTTCCTAAACACTCCTCACATGAAGCCACAACAAAAGGTCACTCTTTGATTTTCCAAAGAGATAGCACAAACAGATATCCTCATGCAGAGGATCCTCATGTTGTTAAAAAAACCAAACAGAAACCTCAATCCTTAGACTTGACAAGTTTTGTGTGTTTAACACAAGAACAACTCCAGCAGATTTTGATGATTGTTAAAGAAGGAACTAGAAGCATCTTAGAGACTCAGAGTGAAAAGCAAGAGGAAATGGGTAAGATATGGACTGTTGAATAAGTTCATTTCATGGAAAGAGAGCAAAATGTGAAAACATAACTTTGGGTTGATGATTTAAGTTTATTTGCACACTGTATAGATATTACTCTTATGTGCAACCAGACTAAGTACCATTGGCTGTTATGGATGGGAAGCTGTCTGTTAGGATTAGTAGCCAAGCCTTTGGTAATCTTAACAGTAAAAACTAAGGATTGTTGATGGTATCCCAGTAATTTTAAGTGCAAACCAGCAAGCAATTTTTCTTATTTTTCTTGCAAAATAAGAACCATTTCACACCAGGGAAGAAAATGTAGAATTGCACTGTACCACTGCCTCAAGGAGGGAGGCCCTTCTGGTTTGTGAAGAATTCGGGTCTTGCTGTGTGTCTCAAGAGCAGAACTGCCATTTTCTTCTGGTCAAAAAGATGCATCTTGTGGTGTAACTCTAATACTACTGTGGAATAGGGTTTTCTCCTTCCCTGTTCTCAGAATTGTAAGAACTGCTGTGTATCTTCCTGCATTGCATCCTTACTCCTGTTGGATGTAACTCAGCTCTTTGCCACCAAGAATAAGACACTACAATTAAGTAGAGTCCCAAAGTCTGAGCCCTTAGCCAAGAATAAGCTTTTACTGTAAGTCTGGCATTCTAAAAATACCCTGTGAAGTTCTAACTTCTGTACCTTAACTATATAAGCAGGGCTGAAAACAGTTTTGTTAAATTGCGGGGAATTTGCAAGTTTCTGATAATCTTATATTTGGTTTCTTCAGCACTGAGTAAATACTTCAAGTGCCATATATATATATATATATAC
>WEKX01009347.1:0-12427 GCA_013390025.1 Pitta sordida | reverse complement strand
TATTGTTCGCAGAGGCATCTCTATCTCTTTCTGCCCCTGACCTTGATCTCCATAGCAGCGAGGAGGCCCAGGCAGAAGCTCTTAACCCTCTCACTGCCAGAGGAAAAAAACCCAAACCAGGACACCTCCCTTCAGCCAAAACAACAGCCATACCCCACAGAGAAAACCACAACAAACAAATTAAAAAATCCAAACAAAAACCCTTCCTGGTTTTGTAACTATTCCATATTTGCTCAAGGGGAAACCAGGTAATGTATATTACAATGCAATAAACAGAGAAGGGAACAGAAGTAAGTTTAAGCCAAAGAGTGGAAATTCCATATGCCACAAGGTGTAGAACACCTGTTTTTCACCAAGACTGTGGAATCTAATGGGAGGGCATTGTTAGAGTTTTGGTGAGGGACCTAGTGATGCTAAAACCACAAACTATATTTCTTAAAAATGTTGTTTAAGGCTGGAAACTCTACATCATCTTATAATGAGACAAAAAACCAGAAATGTTGAAGTCATACATCTTTGTAAAGGCTGGTTGTTTATTAACGTTTTTGGTCTCACTGTTGTTATTACTGTTGGTTTATGGATTTCCTTATTTCGATTCCAGGCAATTTTTCCACTGATTTCTTTATTATGCTTTTGTACATTGCAATCAATGATCTTGTTTCCTTATCTAGCCCTACAGGAGATCTATGTTCTCTCACTCCATCTGCCACCAGCCTCTCAGGTAATAAATGAGAGAGATGATGAGCACTCTGCTTGCCTCCCTCAGGTGCTCTGACTCACGCTCCTGAAAGCACTTTTTGCATGAGGGATCCTAGCTGTTAGGACTTTCCTCCTTTGTTCTCTCTTTCACACCACTGAATATTCAAAAGCAGACCATATGACTATTGCTGCTTTCTCTACAGAATAGAAAAAGTATATAAAAAGAAATTAGGAAAAATGCACTCTGATTGTGTCTTAAAAGTGTTATACTCCATCAACAAAGAAAGGGAAGCAGAGGAGAAATAGAGAAAAAGAGAGAGTTATTATTTATTACTACAATTGTCAACCACAAAATAATCTGAAAACAGAAGGAAAAATTAATTAATCTAAGCAAATTTTTTATGATTTTTGGAAACAACTATTCTCTGTCAGTTATTCTGATCACTGATATTATTAACATTAGTTTACACACATTGCACATACATCTTTTAAAAGGTATAAAAGCTACCTATGGTAGGTATCAATAGAACATTTTGTTTTATTGTCATAGATCCTTCACATCTGGAATTGTGAATGATAAACAGGCACATTAGAAGGTGAATATTTTGCTGGCAAAATGTCTGTGAAATATATAATGTTGGCTAACCTTCATCAATGACGATGCATGCTTAAATGATACCTCAGCCACATCTGAATGATTTGTTTAACTGTATTAGTGCATAAAATCAATTTCAAACTATTAAAACCTATCTGTCTGCAAAAAAGTTGAAAAACAAAATGGATAAAACAAGGTGGCATTTATAGGGCAAATTTAAAACTGTGGGAGCATTTTGATTCAGATTTATTGATAAGGAACATAAATGGAAATTCCAAGTATATCTTCTAAAACTACAGTAACTGTAGGTGTATTTTCTAATTTTAAAATTTTCTTAATGGAATAAAGCTGATCAAACATGTAGAACTGACACTCAAAAAACAGACTTAGAAAGAGAATTAACATTTAATACCATATGTCCTAGGGTGATTCCATTGTGTATGTATATTCCATATCTTTTTGCTTTGGCTTTGGTCTACGAGGAAATTTCCGGCAATACACCCCGGAATACCCAGGTCACAGCTGTAGAGCCTTTGGGCTCGTTAACACTCTCTCCCACAGCTGCAGTATATAAAGCTTGAGAAGGGTGCCTTTAGTGGTGTACTTCAGCCCTGGGAGAGTATCTATCAGGTAGGGTTTTTTTTGGCTCAGACTCCCGTTTACCTCAAACCTTCACACTATACTATGTATGTTTTTCTTTTATGCACAGAGAAGCAGAGTGAAGTGCTCTGGGGAAGACTGGAAGTGTTTGTTGTTTTCAGGAAAAAAAAAATTCAGTCTAAAATTGAAGACACTCAAAAGTTCAAGTAAGCAGGTATTTGCAATGTTTTAAGCTGATTTGTATGTGTCTTGAAGTACAATCATACCTCTGTATTTGCAGATTATGCGTTTCCCACAGGTCCTGTGGAACCTTTAATCTGTGAATATGGGTCAGATGTTAGTATGGCAAATTATTGCCAAAAATATAGCAGCTCTGGGGCACTGCAAAATCCAAGCTCTCTAACGGCAGTGAGGAGCATGGGAGTTGGGGTTTTTTCCCCTTTAACTACAGCAGTTAGCATGGGTAGGAGTGCTTTGCCTGAGGCTATGAATATCCGTGTATGCACGTTTAGAAAAATACTAGGAGGGCAGAGGAATTTTTTGACATAGAATTTTGATGTTTGTTCTTGCTAGCTCCTGAAAGAATCTTTTCTTTCAGGGATGAAAAAGTTAAAACTTGTTATTACAATATGTTAAAGGGAGATAATTTCCTGGATAACTTATACCTGGCTCTATCTATGAGCAATTTCAGTGTTTTAACGCATTAAAATTTCATTAACATTTTAAAAACAAAGAAAGATTCAGAAATAAAATGCAGAAAGTCTTAGTAATGTCTGCTGCTTCTTGTTCAGTGTATATATGTCAAAAGCTATTCTTGATTCTGTGAAAATGGTGGAGTAGTTCATATGTAAAACATATTATAAATAATTCATAATATAGATTTATTGAAAGGGACTGATATAAAAGAGGCTTTGAAGTATTTACAGAAAGATACCAAATCAATTTTTTTATCAATGCAGTGTTTCTAAATCTGCAATTTTTATAAATTTTTCATGCCATAACAAAAGAAATTAAAAAAGGAAAAAAAAAGAAACTTGTTTGTTCGCTCACAGCTTTTGAACTCTTAGTTAAGGTTTGCAGCTGCAAAAAAACTAAAATTCACATTAATTCATTAATTCATTATATTTTCATCATCCTTTTCTTTGCTGGCATTGCTTCCAAACTGCTTCAAAAAGAAATTGAAAAAAAAAAGTACGAACTGTAGATGTTTCACAATTATAGGATAAGATTTCAAGTAAGAAATACAGAAAAAGCAAAAAGGAAGAAATATCACAAAACTGGATAATGAAAAGTGTTAGAAATTGAAACAGATTATGCCTTCAGTTGATGGAAATTATATCAGCTACATGAGTGATCTTTAGAGTTTTCTTCGGCTTTAGCTAAGCAAAGCCGAATATTTTATCAATGTTTTCCATCCTCTAATCTTTGCCATGTAAATAAAATTTCATGTTTGGGCTCAAAAGTCAATATGCTCTTAATTTCAGGGATATGATTGACAGGCAAAGGGTTGAATTATTTTTTTCTATTTTTGGTTTAATTGATTATACAAAGATTAAAACATGTTGAAAAATACCTTTATACTCTGAAACAAAATAACATGGATTCTGAATATCAGTCATCACCATTAATAAGGAACACAAGAAGGGCAGGAAAGATGATCTGAGCAATTACAGACCTCTCAGCCTGACCTCAGTCCTGGGTAAAGTCATGGAACAGATAGTCATCTGTGCTATTATGCAGCAACTGCAAAACAACCATGACATTAGAACTAGTCAGCATAGATTTAGGAGAGGTAGGTCTTGCCTGACCAACCTGATCTCCTTTTATGATCTGGTGACTCACGTGGTTGACAATAAAAAGGCCGTGGATGTTGTGTACTTGGACCTTAGCAAATCCTTTTACAAGATTTCCCATAGAAAGCTTCAGGTGAAACTCGTAGAGCATGGACTGGATAGAAGCATTTTATGTTGGCTTTGGAACTGGTTGATTGGATGAGCTCAGAGAGTCAATAATTTATCTGTTAAAAATTTTACAATGTATTTAAAGATTTTTTGGACTAACTTCTATTAAATTAAAAAAAATTATGATTTTTGTCTGTTTTCCACAGCATTCAGTCTTGAAGCTTGCTATGGTTAAGATATATAAAAACAATGTGCCTTTGAAGTTTATGACAGTGATCATGAACAACAGAATATGAACAGTGACAGTCTGAGGTTTCTATTTCCATTTCCAGCTCTTTGAATTGTAAGTACTTGAAAATTATTGTGAACAAACAAAACTATTTTGGACAAACTCTCACAGAACCATATTTAAAAATATCTTCATAAATGCTTTAGATTATCAAGAGAACTAAGAAGGAGAATTTCTGGTATTATGAAAAAGTGGGTTTAATGTCACAAGTTTGACAATGTTATGCTTTATATTATATATTTGTACACTTCTAGTACATTACTGCAGCCAAAAATGGCCTCTCTGTAAAAGTGTAAACTTAATGTTATTATTATTATTTTCAAATATAATAATTCATTTATTATCCTATAAATTCAAACAACTCAAGAGTTGGACTCGATGATCCTTGTGGGTCCCTTCCAACTCAGAATATTCTGTGAAAAATTGAATCCTAAAGAACAGTAAAAATTTCAATATTTTGAGTTGCATATATTAGCATTTTATCCACTGAGGGATTTTTATATAGTAGGTAGTTGTGGGTCCCTTCCAACTCAGAGACTACATTGATTCAAAATGCAAGTTGCTATTACTGGTGGATAGCTAAGGAGAACAGAGCATGGTTGCACACCAAAACCTTGAAACAGATAAGTGGCACATACTTGATTTTTTTATGAGAGAATGACCTTGCTTTATGACACTGTTTGCTCTCTTTCACCCATTGATATCAGAAACCATTTAATGTATGGGAGTATTATCATTATTCTTTCTCATAGTCAATGATTCATCACTTCTGCATTTTTTATACACCTTGTGTATTCAGCCATCTCCTTCTCCTTTCTATCTCCTCCACGTAGGATCTGCTTAATGAAAAGTGTACAAGAAAGAGTAGACTCTTAGGTAAAGTTCAAAAGATTTCTTGGTTATAAGTTTCAAATGATGAAAAATTGTACTTTTCCTGGACTCAGCATAGCAGTTATATTGGTTAAAAACAATACTATGGAAATCATGAGTAAGATGGCTTGGTCAAGACTCCTGTTAGGAAAAAGAATGGCTTGAAGAGATGGATTCATCAGTATTATCTGGATTGGAATGTATTCATCTGTGAATATACAAGAATAGCGCACAGATTTTATGAGCACCTAATGAAAATTCCCTGTAGTACAATGGTGAGTGTCCCCACCTCTCACTCAGGAGATCACGGTTCGATTCCTGCCAGGGAGGCAGTGGTGCTGTTTAAGAGTTGGACTCGGTGATCCTTGTGGGTCCCTTCCAGCTCAGAATATTCTGTGATTCTAACATGTCATGTCAATCTACCCATCTTTAATTTAAGATAGTTCACTGCATGTAATCATCACTATAGAACATAGCATTTTACCTATTTTTTGTTTTGCTTTCTAGTATACAGCTGCTAGGGTCCCAAGGGTGCTGCCTGTTCTGTGAGGGCCAGCCTCCAGTCCTTTTACTGAATAGGCATGAGACCTACGTTACAGGAAACTTATCTGATCCCTACCTCCATTTTTCCTATCTGGACATGCTGATTCCTGACTTATCCCCACTGGAGGAGCCCCACTCTTTCTGCCTCCTGGCAAGACCTATCTCAACAAGTTTATGTTGACGTATTTGTTAATATTTGTCTTATAGTTCCTTTTTTTTTTTTTTTTTGTTTCACATCAGCATATATAATTGTAAAAAAAAATTTTGCAAAACATGGCTAAATTTCATTTTTTATGAGCATTAAGTTGATATTCTACCTCTTTTAAAATAGTTTTCTTCCCATACTTTGGTGAAACTTGAGGCTTTTGGGGGAGAAATTGGTCTACTTTCAAATTTTTTTCCTACTTTGTTGTTGGGGTTTTTTTTTAACTTCTAATTTAATTCAGTAATTTTTAAGTTTTTTATACATAGTCTGCACAGTCTAAAGGTACAAAAACATTGGTTTGCTGACACCAGTGCAGGCAACTCGGGGTTACAGATGGCCTGGGCAGGCGTTTCTTAGGAGTTGGACTAGATGATTCTTGTGGGTCTTTTCCCACTCAAAATAGCTTGTGAACCTGTGACTTTTGAGTATCTATGGCATGGTATCCACTTGTCTTGAGGACTCAAAGAATAATTTTCCTTGTAGTCTGCAAGCAGTTTAAAAATTTATTTCCTGGCACATGGGACAAGGTAGGACTTTCTCAATCTCTCCTCACTTCCTGAAATCTCCCACTTCTTAAATGTGTCTAAGCTAATGTATATGTAAGACTACTCTATGAATATTCATCCTAATAGACACTACATCATGAAATTACACTTACCAAGTACCTTTAGACCAAACTTGGCTTTGTTCTAAGCCTCTTTAACCACTGCTCTGATTTTTGCCCATGGTGTCCTGTGTTCCACGTTATCTCTCTCCCTTCTCTCTATATTTTATCTGTCTCTTGTTCTTTTTCTATCCTAAACCTAATCTTATTTCTGTGTGCCAAAGGAGAAATTATAACTCTAGCTTCCTAAAAACTTCTTAAAAATCCCTATTAAACCTAATTTCTAAACTTCTCTAAATCATAATAATATGAAATCAATGTGAATTTAAACATCAGCACAGGCATTTTCTGGAATGTACAAGTTTATATACTATATGAAATTTATAGTTGTTGAGTGATTCTGTTATAGAAATCTCATTGGAGATGAAAATTCCAACACTATTCTCTGGAAAACTTGTCTAAAAATACAGCCTGTGTCATAGATCAGCACAAGAAAAAGTGTTTTTCCTGCAAAGTTCTCCTTATGAATCCTTTAGTACAGAATACTAGTTTTTAGCAATGAATCATTGGCAGGTATGAGAAACCATCTGTGAAACTTTTGTTGTATTAGATTTTCAGGTGGCAGAGCATTTTCTACATATCTTTGCTTTCACACAATTTTTTTCTCCATTTCATATTGATGGCTACATGGCATCTAGGTGAAATTTCATGGGATATGGCATATGGTAGTTAACATAAAACAAATGTTCAAAACTCAATTGAAGATATTTTAACTTTTATAATGGGCTATAAATTCTCTATTACATCCTCAGTTACTTGCTGCAAATAAAAAACAGGCTTCAGTGACAAATGGTGTTATTTAATACCTTCTTTAGTGACCTACATGAAGTGATCAAGTTCAGCATCAGCAAACTTGCAGATGACACCAAACCGAACAGTGCAGTTGACACACGTTATGGACGGGATGCCATCCAGAAGGACCTGGGCAAGCTTGAGAAGTGGACCCGTAGGAATCTCATAAGGTTTAATAAGACCAAGTGTAAAGTGCTGGATCTGGGACAAAGAAACTCAAAGAATCAATGCAGTCTAGGGGATGAAGAGACTGAAAGCAGTCCTTCTGAGAAGGACTTGAAGGTGCTGTAGGATGAGAGGCTGGACATAAACTACCAGTGTGCATTTGCAGGCCAGAAAGCAAATTGTAACCTGTGCTGGATCAAAAGTAGTGTGGGCAGTAAATCAAGGGAGGGTATTCTGCCACTCTACTCAACTTTTTTGAGCCCACACCTGGAGTTCTGCAACCAAGACCCCAGCACATAGATCTTTATGAGCAAGTCCAAAAGACGGCCTCTAAGATGACAGAGCACCTCTCCTATGAGGAAAAGTTGAGAGTAAGGACTGTGCAGCCTGGAAAAGAGAAGGCTTCAGGGTGACCTAATTGCAGCCTTCCAGTTCCTGAAGACAGCCTACAGAAAAGATGGCAAGGGACTTTTTGCAAGAGAATGTAGTGACAAGTGAAGGGGGAATGATTTCAAACAGAAAGAGAGTAGGCTTAGATTAGATATTAAGAAGAAATTCCTTATTGTGAGGATGGTGAGACAATGCAACACGTTGCCCAGAAATTTGAGGATGTCTCACTCCTGGAAGTTTACAAGGCCATGTTCGATAGATCTTTGAGCAACCTGATGGAGTGAAGGGTGTCCCTGCCATGTTCCTGACCATGTTCCTTCACAGACAGAAAAAAAATTCTGTAGGATTCCTGTAGGATCCTGTAAAAATCCAGAAGGATTACTCCCTTTACTCAGAAGGAGTAAGTTTATGAGTAGGGTACTTATTATGTCCCGATAACACAATTTACACAGCCCGAAAATCTGTGTCTGGCCACATTTTCCTACGGATACAAGGTCTTTCTGGATGATACTTTTTCACAGAATCACTGAGTCAGAGAATATGCCAAATTCAAGTTACCCACAAGGATCATTGAATCCAGCTCACAGCTGTGCACAGGACCATTCCCAGGAGTCACACCATGTGTCTGAGAGTATCGTCCAGATGTTTCCTGATCTCTATCAGGCTTGGTGCTGTGACCACTTCCCTGGAGAATCTGTTCCAGCACCCAATCACCTTCTGGATGAGGAATCTCTTTCTAATATCCAACCTACACCTCTACTGCCACAACTTCAGGCCATTTCTTGGTTTCTCTCAATGGTTAACACAGAGGAGAGATCAGTGTCTACCTCTCCCCTTGATTTCATCCCAGCGCAACTAAAATGAATTTGAATGTTTCTTTTGTATCATACATGAAAAACTGAACAAGTGTAATGAAGACAAAATAATTTGTAAGAAATTATTCACTGAGTATAAAGTATTCTCAATTTTAGGAAAGTGTCTATCAGAGTACTTGGCCACAATGAAATTAAGAAATGCATTTAAATTGTATTATGTTGACTAAAACTTCTAAACAATTATAGGGACAGAGAATACTTAGTCAGGAACCAGTGGGACATATAGTCAACCCTCGAGTATTGCAGGGCCCTGGGTCTCCGAAGGTACAGTGAAGACCATGCTCCGCAAGGGCAACTCATGAATATGCAAATTATTCCCACCCTTTGCCCCACCCCCCACCCATCTCCAGAGTGCTCCACTACCGCACGCTGCAGTGGTCCCACTGCACAGAGCACTGGTGCACCCTGGTGCTCACAAAGCTGTTGTTTGTTGAAGTTGTTGTTGTTGGCAGTTGTTGGGCCAGGGGGGAAAAATGTGTTCTGATACTGCACAGCACCTGGTCTCCCTTGTAGGTGGAGAGGCATTTCAGCTCCTGCCCCAAGCTCAGCTCCTAACAGCGATCTCATGGGCCAATAACACAGGGCAGAACCTGCTCCTTGCCGCTGGAGGCAGCGGGGAAGGTGGCAGGGCTGTGACCAGTGGCTGTATCTGTTCTCACTGCATCCCATCAAGGATCGCTGCTTCCACCACCAGTGGCAAATTGCAGGAAGTCTAGGCCCCTGCTCAGGGTAGGAGTGGGACGGCGAAGACCACAGAGCCACACCAGGCCTTGCCAAGGAACCTGCTTGTCCTGCAAGTAAGACTAGCCTACCCCAGTGTGGCTCTGTGGCCTTCCCCATACCCTTCTTGCTGTGAGCAGGGGCCTGGACTTCCCCCACTTCACTGCTGGCAGTTCATTGCCATGGTAACAGGGCTGCCAAAGACACCGCCAGTCCTGCTCATCCTGCAAGGGAGACAAGTCTGCCCCAGTGTGTCTCTGTGGAATTCTCCATCCTTCTCCCACCAGGAGCAGCAGCCTGGACTTCCCGTGACTTGTCACTGGCCATGACTGCAGCAACTCTCAATGGGAAGGAGGAATAGAACAGATACAGCCACCAATTGCAGCCTTGTCACCCTCCCCCCAGCCTCTGTCTGCAGAAGCATGTTCCACCCTGTGTTATCAACCTGGGAAATTACTGCCGGTAGCTGAACTTGGCAGTCCGTGCGGTGGGGCCAGTGCAGTGTGTCGCATCAGTGGTCTGTGTGGTGGGTCCAGTCTGGCATGGGCCAGTGGAATAGTGTGCTGGCAGTCCATGCAGCTGTGCAATGAATGGGACTAATTTACATATTCAAGGTTATATATCTTTGCATATTCATAACTGTCAGTTGGCACATGCACAGTCACGAATGCACCGCAAAACATAAGGCTGTCTTCACTGAGGAAAAAAAATACAAAGTAGTGAACCTGTGGGATTAGAACTGCAAGGTAATGAGGGTTTACTGTATATAGGATTTTTCACATAAAAATTACTCAATCCTTGTCTTTAAGGAAGGTTTTGCTGCAACGTCATATATTTTTTGTGTTTTATGGGGTTTTGTACATCTACTTCAGGGAAATGAAGCTGGGGGCAAATGTTGAACTGCCAGAGGGTAGGAGGGCCCTTCAGAGGGACCTTGACAGGCTAAAGAGATGGGCAGATTCCAATAATATGAGGTTTAACAAGTCTAAGTGCCAGGTTCTTCACTTTGGACATAACAACCTTATGCATTGCTAGAGGCTGGGNCGACATCAGAACAAGAGGACATAGCCTAAAACTATGCCAGGGGAAGGTTTAGACTGAATGTTAGGAAGAGTTTTTTCCCAGAGAGAGTGATCTCTGATTGGAATAGTCTGCCCAGGTAGGTGGTGGAGTCGCCATCCCTGGAGGTGTTTAAGAGAAGACTCAGTGAGGAGCTCAGTGACATGGTCTAGATAGTGGGTGGCTTGGATGGATGGAGCCTGTGGTTCCACGCCTGTGGGTCTGGGAGTTGGACTAGATGATCCTGTGGGTCCCATCCAACTCAGAATCACCTGTGAAACCTGTGAAAGTCATAAGGACCCCTTTTACATGGGTCTAATTTACTTGGAGTTAAGAAAACCAACATAAGATACAAAGATTCCCTCAGCTCTCCATCCCGCATATTATTTTGTAGTGGTATGTGAAGTAATGCTTCACTTCCTCCAAACATTGTTGCTATGTTATTGAATTTTCATCGCTACAAGTTTATTTTTCAATTCTGAGTGCAAAAAACATTTCAACAATTGTCTTGTTTTATTGAAAAATAAATCAAAATGACTGAATAATTGAAAAGTGGTTGTCGCAGGAAGAAATCACCTGTATATAGCTGTAGTGGTTTGACCCTTTCTGGTTGCCAGGTACCTACTAAAGCCACTCTGTCACTCCTGTCTGTAAATAGACAGAGGTGAGGCAATATAATGAAGGGTTTTCATGAGTTGAGATAAAGATTGAGAGACAGATCCCTTACTGATCACTATCACAGGTAAAACAGACTCCAAGTGGGAATATTAATTAAATTTACTATTTATAGATTCAGATCTTGAGAATGAGAGGTAAAATGAATCTTAAAGACACTTTTCTCGTACCCCGTTCCTTCCAAGTTATAACTCCTGCCTCCCAGCAGTGTGGGGAGATGAGAAACGTGGGTTATGGTCAGTTGTTGTTACTGCTGCTGCACAGACAGAGGAGTCTATCTCTTCCCTGCTTCCCATGGGGTCCCTCCCATGAGAGACAGTCCTTCAAGAACTGATCCAGTGTGAGTTCATCCCATCGGCAATAGTTCTTCAGACAATGCTGCGACACGGGTCATTTTTCCATAGAGTGCAGTCTTTCAGGCACAAGCTCCTCCAGTGTGGGTCCCCTACAGACCACAAGTGCTAGCAGGAAAATCTGCCCCAATGTGGGCTCCTCTCCCCACGGGTCAGTAGGTCCCTGCCAAGACATTGCTCTAACACGGGCCTCCCACAGGGTCACAGCCTCATTCCAGCATCCCCTTGCTCCGGAGTGGGATCTTCTATGGACTACATGTGGATCTCTGCACCCCTGGTGTCCTCCATGGGCTGCAGGTGGACAACTGCTCCACCATGGTCTTCACCATGGGCTGCCAGCTCCAGTGCCTGGAACACCTCCTGCTCCTCCTTCTCCACTGGCCTTCATGTCTGCATTGTTGTTCACATGTTCTCACTCTGCTTTTCTCTAGGGGCCATCTTTGTCTGCCCATTATCACAGAGGTATTACTGTCACTCCTTCTTGGCCTGGCCTTGGCCAGCAATGGGTTCATCCTGGAGCCAGCTGGCATCCTGGAGCCAGACCTCCCACAGAGGTCTTCCCTATATCCCTCCCGCACTACAAAAAGCTGGCCACAGAAACCCAACACAATAGCCTAGCCAGTTTAGAGTGTAAAGAATGAGAGAAGATGAGCTAGTTAAATGGGCATATAGATGCTTGACAATTCATATAACATCCCAGTTCTGTTTTGATTTTTCTATTAGAAACAAAGCCATTATAAAATACAGTATTTCTGTTAACTGAAATTTGTTGAGTAATTTAATTTTGAGGTTTTTAACTACATTTTCCTTCATGCAAGTTTATTCTTAAATTTCAATCATTAATTTACATATCAAGGATTAAATTTCATTGAAGCATAGCCAATGCCCAATTTGAATTCATTTTTTCTCATTGTGTCAAGTCTTTCTCTCTCTTGTTGAATGCTACCCTGTATTTGGATTATTTGCCTCATATTCCTACCTATAGATAGACATTCAATTCCTGCAGTTGTATCACAGTATCACAGTATAGAT
>WEKX01009346.1:0-17340 GCA_013390025.1 Pitta sordida | reverse complement strand
AGATTCATCACCAAAATCCAGAGCCCCTAACCTACTATTGAAGGGCAGATGGAATGTCGGTGGAGAGCAGGACAGGAGTCTGCCTTCCCCACAATTAGAGACCAGTACTTAGTCTCCATCTTCCATCAGATCTTCACCTTCCTTCCTGTGAGAGGGGACCTCCACCCCCTCATATTTCCAATCCTTATTGAGAGATGGAAGGACCTGGCTCCACCAGTCAATCTCCCTTTCGTTTTCCCTTATGCTCCGGAGTCTTTCTACCTGATCCTTGAGATCTGCTACCACGAGAAGAAGGACATTGACCTGTTCACTCCAGATGCTGGTGTTTTTTCCACTGCTCTCCGGGGCCACCAGGAGACTGCAGCACTCCACGTAGCCAGCAGTCTGAACAGGCGCATCCCTTAGGAGAGTTGTTGTTTGAGTGAGCACACTCTTTTTGCTCACATTTTTAGATCTTTTCACAGGCATTGTTGGTTGGGGGAGGCAGAGGGAAAAACAGAATTCAAATCAGAGGTACTGGATACCAAGACAGCTTCCACAGCCCTGTGCAAACTGCCGTGCAAACTGCCGTGCTATCACTCAACAACCCTGTTCGCCATGCTCCAAGGAGTTTAAAAGCTTTAAACAGTGGCAACCAGGAAGTGTCTGGGTGGCTGGAGCCCACCCCTAAGTCTGCCCACGTGCTTGCTCTCGGCCAACCCAGAAGCCAGAAGGCTCAGAAGTTTCCCGGAGGGAGGCGTGTCCCTGCTAATTAGTCAACGACCTGAAGGACACCGCCCAGCCCCCCTGGCACCTCAAAAGTTTCCCAGAGAGGAGGCAGCCTCTTCTGATGCCCAGCACCTCAAAAAAGATAAAATTAATAAAGTAGATAAAAAATATGAAAGAAAAATCTATTCTTGACTAAACGTGCTTTAATTATCATAATCTCTCTTGATAGGATTCCTTAGCCCCTTTATAGTCTATACTCTACCTCCAAAAAAACCATTTGTAAAGCTGGTTGCCTTCCTCTAATTCTCAGGCTATATTCGATAAAGGCAATTCTGAGCTTTTTGAAATCAACTGCACAGTCCTAGTAAACTTTATAGGAAAAGTTTATCCTGTCAGCAGCTACTGTCAGAAGTTAAAAAACAAATCAGAAACAGAGAAATAGGTCCAAAGGCAAAAAGTTGTGTTATGTTAACCAGCAGCACGTTGGAGCCATAAGGGAAACTTAAGAGGATTAATGTAAATAACATGTGTGTGCCTGAATGCAAAAATTTTTTTTTTTTAAATGTCACCCAAAATAAACATTGCCTGTGGACTTACATTCATCAATATATTTTTTGTTAATTCCATGCTGCTTGGAGCTCCACCTATATTTTCTGAAATCCTGTCGTGGTTTGACCCTGGCTGGATGCCAGAGACCCACCCCAACTTCTCCTGAAGGAGAAAACTAAAAAAAAAAACAAACTGGAAAATAAACCTGGAAAATAAAACTGGTCACAGGCAAAAGAAGCAAGGCAAAACTATAAATAAAGAACATAAAGGGTTTATTTTCTAACTAACAAGCTCAGAACTGCAAGGGNCATTGGTTTTCACCATGGTCAGTCCAATTCACAAGCAGCAGCGGGATGCCTGGAAGAACATCTCTACCCCTTCTCTCGTGGGCCTGGGGGCCTTCAGATCTCTCAGCCTCCCGACGCAGGTTCTGAGCTGGCACGCTACATCTTACCATTGAACTTTTTTTTTTCTTCTCTCCCAAGTATGTTATTTGCAGAGACGCCTTTATCTCTAACTTTGAAGGCCATGGCAGCACGGAGAACTCAGGCAAGAACTGAGCTGTTAACCCCCTCGCTACCAGAGCGGCAGAAAACCCCCTAAACCATAACAAATCCCCATTACAAACCAAAAAATAATCATAATTTCCTTCACATTTTGCATGGATTTAGACATTTAGAAGAATCACAAGGAATAAAAGTATTATTTAACTGATTAAAATGACAGTATAAATGAAACTGATATCCAGTCTTCTCTTCTACATGGCTATACAGCATAACTGCAACATACTATTGAATATCCTAAAATATTTTTTGCCACAATATCTATTTGGACATTCTTTACCTTTCCTAAGAAAACATAGTGTCTTTGAAAGGATCACAGTAACACATGACCAATCTACTATTGTCTATGAATTCAATAGCATCCGTTTTGAGTATGAGGTATAAAACTTTCTCTTGGGTCAACCTAAATGTCTTGGTTAAATAACTTTTCAAAACCAAACAGAAAGCTGAATCAGGTTTAAATTGTGTTATTCTGATACGCTATATGTTCCGAAATAATGGGATTATTCTCCACATTCCTGCAACCAACTCTTGAATTGCTTTCCCTACTGATGTTATTCAGTGGAAATAAATTATAAACTCCAAAGAAAAATTACATACTTACTTTTTAAATGAACTTGCTATGAATCCACTCTATTGAAGGTCTGTAGTCATAGAAGTCACTGGCTGTGATCCATCAGTTTGCAAGATTAACTTTTCTTACTATTGTTTTAACATTCGTGCCATAGAACTATTGAAGTTCAAGTTGGAATATTTTTGATTTAAAGTATCTTGCATGATGTTGGTAAGTTTAATGGATAGCCCTGACCTTTAAATTATAACGTGCATTCAATGAATCAGAAGAATAATAAGTCATCTAACAAGAAATGAATTCTACCTCCACTTTATAAAGAATAAACATCAAAAAAAAATCACATCAGATCATCGGTAAAATGCACACTGTACAAATAAAACATTTGTTTGTCTTATTAAATTGTCAAGGTTTATTAACTTGAAGAGGTCACCAGCTAGAGCTTCAACACACATGCATGTTAATTTACTGTAATATAAAGGTAAAAAAGAGAATGTAACTGATACATGTTGACACAAATTACAGTCTCAAGTATTACTGTTTTCAGAAGAATTAATAGCTGAATATTTGAATTAAGTTCCTCTAAAAGTCTGTACAAAATATGAAGCCTGGCACAAGGCAATCTATGCTGTGGACTCAAAGAGGCAACATGCTGACCTAAAGGGAAGTTGACTAAAAGAAGCTTATATTAAATGTACAAGTGGAAAGTGACATAAGTGAGTTAATACTATTGAACTATTGTTTTTCCCTTTTATAAATAGGTTCTTTTCTCATTAAACACTCTCCCATGGTTTTTATTGCTAGTTTCATTCAATATAACATGTAGGAAAGCTTCCATTGTAACAATAAATGGCATTGAGAAATAGGAGGTGAAGGCAATTTTGTACAGGAACTTATTAATATGCAAAGTGAGGTTTTGCTCCTAAAAAACAACAACAAAAAAATCAGTAAAATGTTGTAAAAACAACTCTAAAAGCCAGTAATTGTCACTAGTCCTGTTTCACAGAGAAGAGAAAAGCTGCTGAACTTTCAACAAATGTTCCCTCAAGGAGCACAGAACCATTTACTTTTAGAATCTAGGATTAAGGGAAGTACTTATACAGAGTTAAAACCTTAAAGAGGTAAAAAGGAAAATGGGAAACTAAATAAAGTCCCATATCACCATTCCCATGGGAGCAAGGATAGTCTGATATGCTTTTTGTGTGAAAAGATCTTATTCTACAGCTATGCATTGGTTGTAACAATAATGTTAAAAGACACAATAATAAAAACTGTTGTACTGAGCCTTATTACTACCTGAAAGATGTTTGTTCCCCAACATATCTCAAAAGAGAGCAATGGAATTCCTTCTGAAAGGCTAAAGCTTACAAAAGAATATTTAGTACTAATAACCAGACATATCCAATTTTATTTCACGGCGCATATGTTTCACATGACCAGTGTCCAAAAGGTTTTATGTGCCAAATATAGGATTCTGCTATGATTATAATCTTTATGAAGAGTATTTATGAAAAGTAAAGGTGGACAAGCATTGTTTGATCTTGAGAATGACAGTCCTTTATTATTTTTTAAACAAGGATATTACTTATTTGTTCCTAGTACTATTTAAAAAAACACTATATCATAAAAAGCAACAAAAAAAAATGTTTCCTTAGGTTTTTGCAGTGTTTGTGCAATAGTGACTTCGAAAATTTAGTATAGTCATTAAATTAGAGACAAATTCAAGCTTCATCTTCAACTAAATCTTTCAGGATTTACATGCGTTTTGAATCTTAGGGGTAATAACTCAATAATTTATTGCTTATGTCAGTAGTTGACACTTGATACACGTTATTTTTCTTGAGGGTAAGTAAAGTAAAACTTCAGTAAAATAAAACATCAGGCGAGGGGCTGATCTTCAGAATGTATGGAATAAATTTATTTATTAATCAAAAATATTTGTGGAAATGCACTTATTTATTTTATTTATTTAAATAAAATATCATTGCAGAAGCTAGTTTTCAGACTCAAAATTCCAAGATACAGATCCCCACTACTTGATGTAGTGCCTTGGACTTCTGTAATGTTTTTCATTCCAGGCACCTATCAAGAAATAAACGTAGAATAAATCATGTGACACAGCCAACTTTACAATACATGTAACCTTCAATCTATATTGATCACAGCAGCCTTTCAAGATGCCAAGGGCATTATACATCATCAATTGCATGTATCTTAGGTCNATCAAGGTGCCTCTGAAGGGCCTTCCTGCCCTCTGGCAGTTCAACATTTGCCCCCATTTTGGTATCATCTGCAAACTTGCTAAAGATGGCAATTAATTTCAAAGATGTCTGTCCTGGTTTCAGCTGGGATATAGTTAATTTTCTTCTCAGCAGTTGGTACCGTGCTGCATTTTGGATTGACTATGAGAATAAGGATAACACACGGATGCATTAGTTGTTGCTAAGTAATGTTTACCCTAAGTTATTGTTTTTTCAGTTTCCGAAGCTCTATCAGCAAGTAGGTACACAAGAAGTTGGGAGGAACCATAGCCAGGACAGCTGACATAAACTGGTGAAAAGGGTATTCCATATCAAAGAACATCATACACAATATATAAATTTGAAGGGGGCAGGTGGTCAGATTGAGCTGATCACTGCTTTCATATGGTCAGTGGATGTGAGCAACTTTATTGTACATCACTTGTGTTTCTTGTTTTTTTCCCCCTTATTATTATTATTTCTATTTCTAGAATAATATTTGAATGCATTTTAATTTTTTTTTAATTTACATCTGATTTTTAAATGTGAACCCCTGGGTTTTAATCTCTTCTGATTCTCCTTTCCTTCTCATGGGGGAAAGGATTAAGTTAGGAGTACATGGCTGCATGGTACGTAATTGCTGTCTGAGTTATAAACACACCAAAAACTATAATTTGACAAGTGCTTAAGTCCATGTAATCGGAAAAAAAACAGAATTGCCTTTCCTCACTAGACTCTTATTATTGTAGGCTGACAGCATCTGTTGAGTCTGTTGAAGTGTGTAGTTCATACCTTGGCTTCAAAGGAGGGGTATATTTTACTTTCAACCAACTGAATCTGCTCCCTGACTCAGTTAACTAGGTGACAAAATAGCTGGTTCTGCTAGGACAGCAGAGTGGGAACAGAATAAAAGATCAGGGGGGAGAATAATGGAATCTGCTTTTACAGAAACAAGTCATCAATGAACAGGCCATGAAACTGTGGCTGATCAAGGTTTTGTGGATGATTAAAAAAGGTCAAAAGTAGAATGGATACAGAAACTTCTCTTAGTACTAGAATTCAGACCAATTCTTTATCTGAAAAATGAAAAAAGAAAATGAGGATGGATTCAAGAAAAGGACATCTGAAAATCAGAAAGAATAGGATGAGAATGACATGTGGAAATTCCTCCTCTAATATATATGCATATTCCTTTAGACCTTTAGAAAGAATAATTTTTCCATTGAGCCTTTTTCATATTTTTCAACTTTATTCTGCTCCTTAAGTAAACTTGTAATCTAGAGGATCTGTGAAAAGCATAGTGAGGTACTTGTAAAAAGACATAAGTTATTTGGAAGTACAGTTGGGTCTTCTATAACACAGAATCACAGTCTTATTCATTTCCCGTGAAGCCCACCTTCCGGGTTGATTGGCAGCTCATTAATAAGCAAACTTACCCCACATTGTCACACAGCCCCCCAGCGCTCTGGCACTGTTTTGGCACTGCTTGGCTCTGTGTCGGTGTTCGTGTTGGTGTTTCCCAGCGCCCACAGCCACCCCACGTCAGGAAAAACCCATTTTCCACTTAGCCAGGAAAACTGGTGTGGGGGAGCCACCCGTGCCACTGTCCGTGTCTCTCTGGGTGGATAGACCTGGTCTCTCCATACCCGTGGTAGACAAGTACGTCTCAGAGAGTCATTCAAAAAAGTCTCCAACACCACGTCTAACCTGAGAGTGTTTCATAACTGCACGAAGCCTCCTCTCTTGAGTGGGGCAGGTGCCCGGCTCTGGCGGGAGCGGAGCTGCCGCCATGTCTGTCCCGCTTGGAGTGGAGCTGCCACCACTGTGGCTGTGCCGGTGGCCTGCTGCTCTGGGAGCTGGGGGGTTGCCACTGCTGTGTCTGCTGTGCTGGGAGCAGGCGGGGGTGCTGCGGTGGTTGTGCATGTTGACTTGCATATTCATGTCTGCCTAACTGAATATTCACATCAGGTCGCGCATGTGCAGTTGCGAAAAAAGGCATCTTTAAATGCTGAAAAATCATGCTGCTAAGATGTGAAGTCACAATATGGGGGGGCACAAAGTGGAATAGGGCCGACTGTACTGAACACATGTTGTAGGGTAAATAAGTAAGTTTGATCATGGGCTAGATAAACAATTTGGAAAGTTCTGAAAAGGCACACTTGATTGAGGTTCTGAGGAGGAGATAATGAGGACTAATGAAAGTCAGAACTGGGATTTACTGAGATCAATGGAAACTTGAAAACAATGAGCTGGATTTTGAGACCCTGGAGGGAGTGCTTAATTAATAATTTGGATAAATTAAAATATGTGAATGTCATTAACAGCTTATTGTTCAAGGGAGATAATTAATAGTACTCATATAGCTATTGCTATAATACTCTGTGATTATTTTATTGATTTTTCCTATTGTTTACTGCTCTTATTAATTATCTTTTTCTAAAATTCATATTTACAGTTTTATGTGAGAGAAATTATTTTGGTGTGATAAGTAGCTAGGAAGAAATCAGACTCTTGTATGTTCTTATTCATTTGACTTTTTAAAGATTTTCTGCAGCATATTCTTTGTCCTAAGAGCACAAAAATCATGTTGTAATGACAATACTTAACATTGTGCAATCTCAGCTGATGAGTATTAATAGCTGAGATCTCAGCTTGACTTTTGCATTTAACTGCAGTTCTTCATTGCTATTCATCATGAGCTGAAGGCTTGCAAGAGGGAGAATACAGAAGAATTAATTTTGTGCTGCTTTTTACCAATATTAGCGGCTAGAAATTTTCAATCTCTAAACGTGTCATGTTTCCTAGGGTAGAAAATATGCTGCAGTTCTGAAATGGACAAATTACTACTTCCAAAGAAGTGCTACGTTTTGAAGCTATTTGAGAACAATGATACTTGCTTGAGTTTCAGCTGAAAGGAAATAAAACTGCTATTCGCAGAATCACAGAGTATTCTGAGTTGGAAGGGACCCACAAGGATCATCGAGTCCAACTCCTAAGTGAATGCCCATACAGGGATTGAATCCACAACCCTGGTGCCATGAACACCATGTTTTATCTATCTGAGCTAATCTCAGGGTCATGTCATCATATTTATATAACCTAACTCCCTATCCCATCATCCCATTATCTAGACCATGTCACTGAGTTCCTCATCCAGTCTTTTCTTAAACACCTCCAGGGATGGTGACTCCACCACCTCCCTGGGCAGACCATTCCAATGAGGAATCAGCCTCTCTGTGAAAAAGCTCCCTATATAAGCAGTGGGGGGCAGAGGGGGTTGTGCTCACAAGAATGTAGGCAAAAGAATTATTGAATTAAATAGTGGTGCTTTTCAGCAACTTAAATAACTTTTCAGCATACTTTAAAGCTCGAAAGGACCCAACAGATAGCAACCTTTTCTTTTTCAGAATCTGAGTGAAAGGAATAATATATATGTATCTCCTGTAACTGCCCTACTTGTCTTAGTAAACTGAATATAATATATAACTGAAGTGTGTTTTTTACTCAGTAGAGATGAAAAATATGTTGTTTACAAATGACATTCAAGAAATTTTAGTGAAAAAACCTTTCTGCTCTAATCTATATTGAGACACAGGGTGAAGCAGTAACACACCTAATTCCTTCATGTGTTTTGGATAAGGCAACTACAACTGGATGTTTTGTTCAGGAAATACAGAAATTGAATTTGATTTAAAAATAATTTATTCAGTATCCCATTTTTTTATCAATTATATGAACCTTTGCATATTTTATTCAAAGAGACAGTGATGATTGTGTCTGGGTAGACAGAGTTCTCTGTAGCTTAGATTCTCTTTGACAGCATGCAGAGTATTAAGATTAATGTATATATATCTATAAAGCCACCAGATGTCCCTTTGTCCTTCATCACTATCTATTTGTGCTGAACTATGCAAAATACTTCTAGATACCTCCCCATAGTGTTTTTTCTCTATGATTGCCCTTTGATATTCATTTATGTGAAATTCATTTGAAACCATAGCCAGACCTGAATAAAATTTTTCAGGTAGACAAATCAGTAAAAATTATTTACTCTTAGTTGTTTACAGGTCCTGAGTTGTGTCAGCATGATCACCTCTAGGATTACATATTTTCTACAGAGTTTTATATAAATGATGTCTCCCTGCAGCTTACCATGCCTCCATTTTCTTTGTGTTTCTTCAGAACAAATTTTCTGAGGCTTCATATCAGTAATTTAGAATCCTCTGGAATTTACTTGCAGTGAAGAAAGAAAGAATAACAATGAGAAATATATTTCCCTGGAATACATATGTAGACCAAGTTTTGCATTCATTGTCTCCTCAGAAAGAGATCTTCTGAGTGGATGACAACTCCATCCCTAAGTTTTCATATGAAAAATAGATTTCATTGTTGGAAAAACTGTTCTTTAAGGTCTGAATTGTAGCCTCTGTAATTTTTTCACATTTAGTAAGGCAGAAAAATAGTAAGAAATATTTCCTGTATAGGTATCACCCATCTCTTCATTATCCAAACTTCTATTTCATCAGTTAGTGGTGAATGTTCATGTAAACTGAATCAGTTATACATTAGATTAGTAGCTTTATCCTGGAGATAACAACACTGTGTAATTTCAACAAGGCTGTTAAAGCTATCAGTACATTTTCTCTCTACAATCAGTAGGCTTTGACATAATTTCCTGATCAAGTCAGCTGATCAGTGTAGAAGTTTTCATTAGTGATGGTAAAATGTCAATACAGCAACAACTTAGGAAGTATTTTTTGTGTGTTTATCAAAAGATCTCTCACTGAGACTGTCTTCCTTTCCTTCCCCACAGAGATGCATGGTTCTTCTCTGAAGAGGTAATGATGGAGATGAAGAGCTAATGATAAAGAGTTGAAGAGGTTGGAAAGGTAAGAGTGTCTTAAAGTAATAATGTATGGTAAACTATAATTGTTCAAACTAATCAGTAAACTGTTATTATTTAGTAGCTGTATATACATTATTCTTTTAGGAAGAAGAAAATGACTGAAGATTTTTTAAGGGATATTGAAACATGAGTACAGCAGACTGGTTAGCTCAGTGATAACCATTGAAAGTATTCAGTGTTGTTTATATTCCTTCTATCTTCTTCTGACAATGAAGAAATATGGATGTTGATGCATGATAACTGTGTCGAACCTAGAGTTGTACAGAACAATTACCTTGACTGACTGCTTACTTTGAGTTAGGGATTTTAACATCATATACATACTTATCAGACACAATCTATAACATTGAATGACATAGTCCATTCAGGATAAAGATTGTAGTCACAATATGCATCCAGGAGCAAGTTTAGGAGTTTACGTCTTGATGTTTGCCAGTAGTTTATATAAACTTGCCTGCAAGCTGGGAGAGATGAAGAACTAGTACTTTTGATTGATAGCCCCTCATGTGGTACAATCTTTTATCTGACTTCCCCAAACATAGTGCAGTCACGATAATCTATCTGAAGTATTCAGTTGTCCAGAAACAACTTTCATGGGCTTACAGTCTTTAACAGATTTTGTATAATTTCTCTTTGACGCCTTAGTGAATACATGACCAGTTTTCTTAAGGTGGTCACATGGCCTAGACCAGCCCAGTTTAAAATGAGGATTCAGCAGTGGGGAGACTTGTGTAAACAAACTTTTACATGTATTGGATATCTCAAATATTATCAAAACACTTGAAAAACTGGAAGAGTTATGAGGTGCATGGAATATTCCTCCAAGAAGATTTTGACAGTTGTAGAACAGTTATCCAGTTAAGCAACATTCTCAGTGTCCAGCTAGAGGGGAAATGAAAAGAAGATATTTTTCTCATTGCTTGCAGACATGAAATAAATTGTGGAATCAATATCTCTCTTAAGTTCTAGATTTTTAAAATGTGGATGAAAATTTATTATTTCTACTTCCATGTAGAAGAGTGGGTGGGGGGTTTATAGCTTTTACTGAATTATAAAACCTTAGTCTAACTTTTCCATTAGAGAGACTCCTCTCTATTCCACATGGAATAGCTGCAGTAATGCATTATTTTTTATAGAGAGTAGAAAGAAATAGATTAGTACTTTCAACTTTGTTTTAAAGTACCTTCCCTAGAGCTAGCAATAGCTCCTGCAGTATTTCAAATGAATATTTTATAAAAGTTTTATAACCCAGTTTATTTCTCATCTTTGATTCTACAAAGGTTTCTGTATTGAAATGTTTTCCAAAGTGCCTACACGGGTCATTTGGATCCAGCCGCTCATTCTGGTTAAGCTTTTCCCTAAAAAGGTAGTGGGAACTGTTTGAATACTTTTCTGAATTCCAGATCTGCTGTATGCCCATTGCCTAACTTTCAGAGTCTTACAGAGATAACTAATTTTCAGTATGTTCATTATTTCTTCATTTTTCCAGTAAATTCCAATCTATGACATATAAGACAAATAGCCATCAGTGGTTCTTTCTTACTCAAAAACTCGAAATGACATTTTCATATTTCGTGTGGACAGAGGAGACTTATGCACCTCATATTCCCCATCATGAGGTAGAAGAAAGAAACCTAGAGGATGAGGGGGAATGGGAACACGTCTCCTCCCATGGGAGTAATGAATCTCTCTCATGTCACCCACCAGCTTTTCAGATGTCACCTTTTGAGCTGCCCCTGCAGAACAGGTTTGGGGTCCTGGATTTTGGGGATCAGGAGGATGATGTGGAAGGAGGCACTCCACCAGGTAAATCACTAGGAACTACCTCTTCCACTAAGCAAATCAGAATCACTAGTGTCAAAATGAAAGGAAGAGTAGTGGTTGTCGATGAGTCTCTTCTGAGGGGAATAGAAGGACCTACCTGTCGACTAGACCCATCCCACAGGGAGGTCTGTTGCCTCCCTGGGACCCAGGTACGAGATATTGCTGAGCGGTTGTCAGAACAAATTCGACTTTCTGATTATTATCCCCCACTGGTCGTCCAACCTGGCAGTTATGAGATCAACAAGAAGGGACCTAGAGAAACTAGGAAGGAATTTAAGGAGCTTGGTCGATTGACCAGTGGGGCAGGAATGCAGGTAGTTTTTTGCTCGGTCCCTGTAATAGCAAGTTTGGAACCTGAAAGGAATAGGAAAATTCTTGCTATTAATAAACGGTTTAGGGACTGGTGCCACCAGAAGAATATTGGGGTTTATGATCATGGAGCATCCTTTGCCAAAGCAGATTTGCTAGACTCTGGAGGGCAGAATCTATCTAATAAGGGAAAAGGGTTTTGACCTTCAGGTTGGCAGCACTCATTGACAGGGTTTTAAACTAGGTTTGAAGGGAGAAGGGGATGCAACAGTCACTCAAGAGGTCACTAAAATTGTTTAAAATGAGTCAAAAATGAATTCAGCAACCCAGTTAAGGTGCATGTATACTAATGCATGCAGCTCAAGTAATAAACAGGAAGAGCTGGAAGTTTTGGTACATCAGATGTGATACGATATAGTTACCATCACGGAAACATGGTGGGATGACGCGCATGATTGGAGTGCTACATTGGCAGGCTACACACTCTTCAGAAGAAATAGGAGAGGCCACCTTCTTCCCCCACCCCGCCTTCTTACAACAGATATCATATTCCCTTTTTCCTCCAGGAGACAAAGGGGGTAGATCAGAAGGGGAAAGCCAGGCAGTTGGTGTTTTCTGACTGGTTCAGAATGGGAAGCCATCTCCCTACCTTTCATAGGATCCCCTCCACGAGAGAGAGTCTTTCATGAGCCTTCCCAGTGTGAGTCCAAATCCAGGGGCAACAGCTCTTCCATATTCTGCTGCCTGAGGGTCACACCACAGGATGCAGTCCTTTAAGCACTGGCTGCGCTGCTTCATTCGTGAGCCCCATCCCAGACCTTACCCGGTACACAGACCCTACCAGGTACAGTTCTCCACAGCATGGACTCCTCCTCCAGGGGCTACAACGTCTTTCCTAGGACATCTGCTCCAATATGGGCTCCAACATGTCTGCAGCCTTCCTCCAGCATCCTCCAGCTCTGGCGTTGGCTCCTTCTCCATGGCCACAGGTGGATTTCTGCCTGATTGGCCTGACCTTGGCCAGCAGCAGACCCAGTCAGGAACTGGCTGGCATTACGCCTGCTAGTTAACACCCCCCCTGCGGCCAGAAGGAAAAATAGACACATTCAAACCAGCACAGCTCTGCTTTATTTTCATGTTACATGCAACATTCCATTTTTACTGAGATTACTATGAAAACCAAGCTACTCAGAAATCCATTGCTCTTTCAGAAGTCCACTTTGCACATCCTGCTTCTCATGTATGTTTTAATTTAATAGGTACTTATTTTCCTATGTGCTCCAAGAAGGTAGCATGACCCACCTTCTGACACTGAAAGCCTTTAGTCTTTCCCTTTTAGTTTATGTTGCCTTGATAAACTGCCTTCCTGCCTTCTCATTTGCAGTATTTTGGTGCTCATTACCCCTGTAAGACTCATATAATTTTTTTCTCTGTAAAAATAACCATTTAAAAAAAATGTAATTACATTTGTGTAGTCTGTATTATTCTCCAAACTTTCTGTACACTTTAATGTGTAGATAATAAGTGAAAGTAGTTCAGATTTCACTGATAAGAGACAACTATTTAATTTCCTTCCTATACTTCAAAGGAGTGCTGTGAAAGTATAAAATATTGTATGTATGCATATAAACCCACTGCTTGTAGTTTCCTCTAATGCCCATCAGAAGATTATCTGTTTAAGGATGTTTATATTTTGATATCTTTCTTTTCCCAGACAGCCTCTATTTTCAGTCTGGTAGGGGTTTCACACGTTCCTTTCATCATAATTTTAAATAGCTGATAGAATGATTGCAATTCAGGTCAGGAACTGCAAGTAGCTGAATTTGCAGCAGAACTTTAACATAAAAGTAAGGGCTGAAATAGAATAACATGAAGGAAAATGGTGCATTTAGGTCTTAAAATTGTTCTACTTTTTCCAGCTGAGTACAAGAAGATAAGAAATTTTCTGTATCTACTATCTCATACATGTATACGTATGTCACAAGAGATAGACTAAGCTACCAGTAAATGCCTTATACACATAGGACCTTCCCTCCAGGGTAAGTCTTCCATGATCACAGAGGACAATCCAACTCACTCACAAATGGTTTATTGTTAGCAATATATGTCTAGCAGTATAACTTTGTCAAAGAAGGAATTCAAGGATAACTAAGAATCTAATATTTGTCTGCAAATTTCAGCTCCATAAAATTTAGGGAAATATTTTTTATTTTCCAGATACTAAAGACTTTTGGATAATGCGCTAAGAGAAGGAAAACCAGAAGTAGAACAGAACTATGTGCATAAATGATAAATTGAGTTTAACATATAGATTATTTCCAAAAGATAAATGAGGTTGCAAAATGCTGGAATTCATAACAAAATAATTTTAAGGATCACTCTAAAAAAATTAATAAGCCTAATATAAATAGCTTGTTAACTGGAAAGCAGACCACAAGAGAGTTTGGAAGAAAAGACCTGAGTATTCTTTTAGTCCATATAGTTTTAAATATAGTTACTCACAAAGCAATGATGGCAAATGTCGAACTGCCAGAGGGTAGGAGGGCCCTCCAGAGTGACCTTGACAGACTGGAGGAATGGGCAGAGTCCAACAGTATGAGATTTAACAAGACTACGTACCGGGTTCTTCACTTTGGACATAACAACCCCATGCACCGCTATCGGCTGGGGGAGGAGTGGCTTGAGAGTAGTGAACTGAAGAGGGACTTAGGTGTAATGATTGACAGGAAACTCAATATGAGCCAGCAGTGTACCCAGGTGGCTAGGAAGGCCAATGGCATCCTGGCCTGTATCAGGAACAGTGTGGTCAGTCGGACTAAGGAGGTTATCCTTCCCCTGTACTTGGCACTGGTCAGACCACATCTTGAGTACTGTGTGCAGTTCTGGTCTCCCCAGTTTAAGAAGGATGTTGAGCTGTTTGAGAGGGTCCAGAGAAGCGCGACAAGGATGGTGAAAGGACTGGAGGACAAGCCCTATGGGGAGTGGCTAAGGGAACTGGAGATGTTCAGTCTGGAGAAGAGGAGGCTCAAAGGTGACCTGATTGCTGTTTATAACTACCTGCGGGGAGGTTGCCGCCAGGTGGGTGTGGATCTCTTCTCTCAGGCTGACGACGTGGCCTTAAACTACATCAGGGAGGTTTAGACTGAATGTAAGGAAAAGGTTTTTCACAGAGAGAGTGATCGCTCATTGGAATGGACTGCCCAGGGAGGTGGTGAAGTCGCCATCCCTGGAGGTGTTTAAGAGAAGACTCGATGAGGAGCTTAGTGACATGGTCTAGCTGTGGGGGTGTTGGGCTGGATGGTCCAGTGGGTCCCTTCCGCTTCGGAGGGGCCTGTGAGGGAACTAGGTTTATGTTCACAGCCCTGGCATTTGGGTTCGTTCTTTGTATGTACATTAGCTGGGGAGTTGGACTAGATGATCCTTGTGGGTCCCTTCCAACTCATAGTATTCTGTGATTCTGTGATTCTCAGGTATCCCGGGTTGCGGTCTTAAGAGAAGAGGAAATGTATTAAGTTATTAGGGAGAGTCCAAAGGAGGGCAATGAAGATGGTGAAGGGCCTTGAGGGGAAGCTGTATGAGGAGTGGCTGAGGTCACTTCATCTGTTCAGACTGGAGAAAAGGAGAATGAAGATAGACCTCATTGCAGTTACAACTTCCTCATGAGGGGAAGAGGCAGTCAATGACCCCTGTGATGACCAGTGACAGGGCCCAGGGGAATGGCCTGACGTTGTGTCATGGGTGCTGTAGGTTGGATATTAGAAAAAGGTTCTTATTCCAGAGAGTGGTGGGGTACTGGAACAGGTTCCCCAGGGAAGTGACTACAGCACCAAGCCTGACAGAGTTCAAGAAGCATTAGGACAACGCTCTCAGGCACATGGTGTAACTCTTGGGGATGGTCCTGTGCAGGACTAAGGGTTTGACTCAATGATCCTTATCGATCTCTTCCAACTCAAAATATTCTCTGATTATGTGAAATAATCAAATGACCTAGATGCAGAAATTGCACAAATATACAGATTGTTGGATGTCTTTCATAAAACTGTTACAAAAGTGAAAACCTTTTCACCCAAAAAAGTATGTGCAACAAGATTAATGCAAAGTGAGATACCAGGTAGGAAATTATAATTCAATATGAAAAGTCTGGAAACAGAAGATGAAACCTTACAAGCAGTGAAAACTTATTATTAGAAAGAAGTGTATTTAACTCCCTACAAACACACACAAAAAATCATTAGGACACTAAGAGAAATATGACAAATGAAATAAGGCCAAATACATGAAAGATGTTGAATAGTTTGACAGATGGAAGTTCCTTTTTTCAAAAAGTTGTCTTGTATTATGATGTAAAAATAATACAGAATTCCTGGATTTGTTTTGATTTATTTTCAATATAACGTCCTAATTTTATCACTACTTCTGGGCTAATAATTCTGAATTTTAGAACAAAATAAAAAGTTAAAAAAGATAGCACGCACACCTGTACTTGCAAAGATGACTATTATTATTCCTTTATAGTCATATGCTCTTTTTTAACGAAATGAAAAAAAAAAAGAAGAAATGTAAACCATATTTTTGTAAAGTTATTTGATATTAAACTAATAAAGAGATAATTTATCCAGTGATAACATAATATTGGTACTAGTTACACTACTATTTTGCATAGAAATAAATAAAATTCTCTGTGACACTCAAGTGGATCAAAACTTACAGCTCTGTAAGCTAGATAGATTTTAGATACTACCTGATACTAATTTTAAAATGTTTAAATGTAAATGGTGCATTTTTCTGAAGTTAAAAAAGCACTTATAAAATCTACCTATAACTTTCTTGTGCTCAACATTTAAAGAAATAATGCTGTCTAACTGCAGTAGGTATGGTATTACATTGTAGAATACAAACAAGTCTAGCAGAAATGTTAGAGCTACTGTAACAAGGGAAAGTTGTTTATTTAAAAATAATGCATCTACAGCAAACCCGTGAATTTCACATAGAGGATACTCTGTGGTATATGCTTGTTCACTTTTCACAGCTTATAACCTGAAGGTTCACTTAAGCAGATGCAGGAATAATGGAGTTCAGTTTCAATTAATTTATGATCTTAGTTATTTGAATTTCAAGGAGCATTTCTGTTCTATGCTCCTCACTTCAGAGGGGATAGAGACAAGAACTAGTTTTGCTCATCCTATATATCCCACTCAACATTTAAGGAATATTACTAGTTAAAATTCAGATAATCTGTACCTAAATTAAAACGATAAAGGAATGAAGTGAAATGTGACTGCTAAAAATAATCAGTTATGAAGAATGATATTTTTTTTCAGTAAAGTTGTTTTAAACAATAACATTGACTTGTTTCCCTGTTAAAGCTCTTCCATCTGTCGCTTCAACCTAGCAAACACAATGAAAATTTGGTTTCTGAAGTTCCCTAATAGTAAGCAGTTTTGTGGTTACATTGTTGTGTAGAACTTGTTAGAATAATAGTCTCTTTGAAATTGTTGCTTGAGGACCCTAATCTCCAACTCATATTACACCAGTTTTCACTGTGCATAAAAAAATCACCACTGACTACCACCCTTTCTATATGGTTAAATTAAGCGAAATTTTATGTTCAAGTCAATTACACTTCCAAGGGAAAAGATTGCTGTAGTTGTCGTGGTTTGACCCTGGCTG
>WEKX01009345.1:159491-171491 GCA_013390025.1 Pitta sordida | reverse complement strand
TGATTCTGTGATTCTGTGAAGAGGTTTTTCACAGAGAGAGTGATCTCTCATTGGAATGGTCTGCCCAGGGAGGTGGTGGGGTCGCCATCCCTGGAGATATTTAAGAGAAGACTCGATGTGACACTCAGTGATATGGTCTAGATGTTGGGAGGCTTAGATGGATGTAGCATGATGCCCGTGGTTCCATCCTTGTGGGCCTGATCCCTGAGTGGGCGTTCCGTTGGGAGTTGGACTAGATGATCCTGTGGGTCCCTTCCAAATCAGAATAATCTGTGAACCAAGTTATGTTGCTCTTGGGCCTGCTCTGTCTGAGGGTATGTACAATAAGTAATAATACGATGATTTGAGCAATGATAATATAAGTCATGTTGTGTTACAGTAAATGAATATTTTCTATGCTTATTGCTGTATCTTGTCCCAGTATAACCTTTACCATGAAAAATTTAAAATATCTCATCTCTAACCACAGATGACAAGCCGAATTTTCCCACTGAGAGATTTTTCCAGACAGTTTTCATAGAACATACCATATATTCCAGGAATGTATTCCCCTGCTTCCACTATTTTAAGGCCACCTTAGGAAGCTACTGTAATTACTGTGATCATTAGCTGTAGTAATTGTATGGAAGAATGTTCTTATCAGACAAATTTTGCACTGCTGTGGTAATACAGCCAGTAATAACAGTGTAGATCATTTTAGAATGGGGATCCCTAGTTAGAGATCCAAAACACCTGCAGGTGCAAAGGATTCTTCCATGTGCTAATATCAAAATATCTAACATCTTCTAACATCAAAAAAAGTCAATAGTTTTGGGGGAAATAAACAGACACAAACCAAAACTCATGGAACACCCAACACTGTAGTCTGTAAAGGTCTATTCTAATACTACATTGCCTACAGTTAGAACATCACTGCTGCTGTCTGAATACATTATTGACAAATAAAACAGCTTGAAATTGATACAAATATCTCTTTCCATCTTTCTGGAGGTGTACTGCAGCCTGAAAGTGAGTGTAAATTATAGTGGGATGTGGGTGCTAAATTTAGTCACATTCACACCCTCTTTAAGGATCCTTCATGTTCCCAGAGCTATGAAAGAGACTTTGACTTACCTACTTGAAGGAGTTATTCCAAAGTAAATCAGAGTACTGTTTGTAAAGTGCAGTGGCTACTTTGAAGTAGCCCCCTATGTGGGAACTCTTATTCTGCAGAGTGCTTCCTTTGTCGCTCTTTCAAATTTACCTTAATCCACTTGAGATAACCTGAAAAAGCTTCTCATTGCAAGCTATTCCAGTCAATTTGCCAGTGCAGCTTTTTACTGTAAGTGCAATCAACTCTAGTGACTGAAAGTATTGGTTTTAATGGTCCATTCTAGTGCTAGGACTTCCAGGAATAATGAAAATCAGCATTATGAACAACAGCATAGAAATGACAAATGATAATTTTCAGAAACAGGTGGCCATTTTTTGCTCACTTGAGAATGAAGTCCGCAACATGATTTAGTTTTGAAAGAGTTATCCCTTTATGCAAATTCTCTATCATGGATATTTTTACGGAGTGTNCGTCAGCCTGGAAGAAGAGGTCTACACCCATCTGGCTGCAACCTCCCCGCAGGTAGTTGTAAACAGCAATGAGGTCCCCTCTGAGCCTCCTCTTCTCCAGACTGAACAACCCCAGTTCCTGTAGTCGCTCCCCATAGGGCCTGTCCTCCAGTCCCTTCACCATCCTCGTTGCCCTTCTCTGGACCCTCTCAAGCAGCTCAACATCCCTCTTAAACTGGGGAGCCCAGAACTGCACACAGTACTCAAGATCTGACAATTTGTACAGATACACTGCAACAGAAATATATGATTAAATATCCAGGTATTTAGTTTAGCCTCTTTTTTCCTTTAGTGTATCATTTTACAGGTCTGGTTTTGATCAAAACCCATGAACAGGATGAATTTGTAAAACAAGGTAGCTGGCAATCTTGGCCAAGGTAGATGTGTTAGAACCGTGGGACCTCTTGACATGAGCCTGCTAAGTTTTCCCTAAGGAAAACCGTAGTGTTAGTGAGAAGCCAACCACAAATTATAAGCAGAGAAACACATCCAAGAGATTGAAATGAGAAAGCCTTGCCTTCTGTGTTCACACCTAAGAGCCATTCTGTCACCCCAATCTAAACAAAGAAAGTGATCACGGGGGCCTTAGGAAATGGGCACAAAGGCAAAGTATTGAAAAGACAGACAGCTTTTTGTTTTATTATTTCAAGCCTTGGTTCATCCAAATTTCATGAACGTGAAGTTAGGGAGTTAGAGTCAAAAACACTCAGAGCATTTTGGACATGAACCCACAGTTGACTGTTCCCACCAGCTGAGCTCTGGGGAAGCCCCAGGCCCAGTTGAGCCTCTGAACAGTATTTTACATCTGTAGGCTTCACTCAGAAGCCTGTAACAAGACAAGACTTTATCTTGATATTGTGCAACTTACAAACAAGTGAGATTTTAGTTACTTCTTTTCTATAGACATCTGTTACTGTACATGCCCTCAAATGGCTAAGAGCAAGAGGAATAACCTCATACTGTCTTCACAATATGTGAATTCAGTGTCAAATTTGGTTCTGGTTTTTGGTGAAGAACCACAGGATGGGAACTGGGTGTTTAATGCTTGATTTCACTGATGATATAAAATTTTGCCACTATAATAATCTTAAGTCCGATTCTCAGCTTTGTACCTTTATGTTCTGATGATGCTAACAAATCTGGAATTTCACAGTGTAAAGAAATTCTAAGTGGGAGAGTAGAATTGGCTATACCTATACTATATAAACATGTACTACTGCATCATACATATACTGCTACATTATACATACCCAAACATTCCAGCATATTGGGTATTCTGGATAAGGCATACAGCTTGATCTGTTATAAATCTTCAGTCCTTGAGAGATTAATGTAACAAAATGTTTAAAGTAGTCTGTAAACTGCTAAGATCCACATTGTATCTGATGCAGAAATGGTCATAATCACCATGAAGAATGGAAAATCTGCAAACAGATCTTTCAGTCATCAATCACAAGGAGACAGAGAACACACCATGAGGCCCATCTTATCCAAGGTAGGTGAAAGTCCTTCAAAAGCCTTTAGGGTTTTAATTGAAGAGTAAAAAGAATCTTATTCTACAATATTAGATTATTTTAACCATTAAGGATTTTATTTAACATTAGACTATTTTAACCATTTAAGCAAGGTAGTTACCATTCCGGTATTGATTAAGTTTCTAGAATAATTTTTTGGCTTTTTCTTCACATTATTATTTAGACTGAAAGAGATACAGATGATTGGATTCAGTTTCAGTCCATGCACTCAAAAGCCAGAGCATTTACAGTTGAGCTGTAATCCTCAGAGAGAATAAAATATGACATTGTTATCTCCCCTCCATGTAGAAAAGAAACAGATGTACCTATATTTATATTTGAATTTTTAAATTAAGAATAACATCATAAGCCTTGGAAAGTCAAATTGAACACTAAGCATTTCTTATTTTTTTTAATTCCTGGTTATTTATCCTTGCTTATTGCTCATAAAAATCTTTTATAACTGTTCTATTATAATTATATTCACTTGATTTCCTACGTTACACTCTAAAAATTCATTAAGTTGTCTGTTTAGCTGAGTCTTTTTTTTTTTTCTCAAAATCACAGAATATTCTGAGTTGGAAGGGACCCACAAGGATAATCAAGTCCAACTCCTAAGTGAATGCCCATACAGGGATTGAATCCACAACCCTGGTGCCCTGAACACCATGTTTTATCCATCTGAGCTAATCTTAGGGTCATGTCATCATGATTTTTTTTTTTTTTTTAATATAACCTAACTCCCTATCCCATCATCCCATTATCTAGGCCATGTCAATGAGTTCCCCGTTCAGGTTTCTGTTAAATACTAACTCAGCTATAAATAATTTAAAAGTTTATCAACTTCTGTTGCCTTTTTGTTTCCCTCATATCCCAAGCTACCATCCCTCTTAGTTTGCCTCCATTACAAGTCAGGCAGAAACTTAACTTGATCCTGCTAGCTAGCTGCACTAGCTTAAAGACTTTAATACGGTAGGAATTGGGAGCAGGGGAGCAGGGGATATGTTATGAGTTGAAACAATGATAAATTTAACAGAATAGGCTTATAAAGTGACTACAAATCACTACCATTTCATCACATCCTAGGAGGACAATAACCACCCTTGGGGACAGACAGCAACCGACCACTGGATCTCCCCTGCAGCCCCTCGGACATTTCAGGAAAGGATCGCTGGCTGTTACTCCACTGGTGTGCCTACCCTGAACCCTATTCCCCTGCTCCTGGAATCCCGGAGGTACCCTGGTCTCCCTTGAATGTGGCACTCCCCCCTGTGCTTGCTTTTTCCCCAGCTGTCTACAGTTGTCATTGTTCCATTGTTTATGATGCTGTTATTGTTGTTGTTCAAACATATATATATATCTATACCTATACAGTAATTCCTTGCATATTCACGACTTGCATATCCACATATTCAATTCATCGCAGTTGGATTTTCAGTGAGTTGTGAGATCACACCCATGCTCACAATGTCCCGGACCCCAGATTTCAGACCTTCGCTTTAAAGAGGTGCTACAGTGCAAGCCACACTCCCAGGACCTCCCCTCCAGACCTTATTAGTGGAGAGTGCGTGGCTACAAGTGGAGAGTAGTTGAATATTCATGGGTTCGGTATCTTCACGGATTTCATAACTTGCAGGACCTGCCCAGACCCAACCCTCATCGAATTCTGGGGGATCACTGTATATTTGTTATAATTGTTTTTCCTTTCTCCCAATAAGGTTCTTACTTCTCTCTATATATTATTCAAATATTTCTAAATTCATACTCTGTCTTAATTGACACCAGGAATAATGGGAAAAATTCCACTGAAAATGCCTTTTTTTGATTATTGTAGTATTTACTGATGTCATATAAATAAGAAAGTCAAACATAAAAATTAATAAGTCTATAAAATAAACCAAGTCTATTTTATACAATTAAAATTCAAAGAAGGTTATTTATGGAATTTACAAACATAATTGATGAGAATAGCATCTGCACTAAAGGCTGATTTAATTTTAATTTTGCAATATTCATTTAAGATTTTACTCCCTTAATTTTGTTACTGGTCTGGGCACAGAAGCATTACTAGATTTACTTTTCTGCAAAGAAAATATATATTGTTAAAGTAGCATGCTAAGGGGGAAAAAAGTGTTTTACAAATACTTGAGCAATAATTTCTTCCATTTTATTTTAATTGCTATACAGTCAATGCTTAAATTTTACAAAACTTAGTCACAAAGGACTTTAAGGTCATGCTGCAGGCAAGACTCATTCCAAAACAAAAGAAATGGCAAAACATACAGCATTCTCTATGCATACTCTATGCATTATTTGAATTTCTTCCTGGAGGCCTTGGTGAAGTCTCAGTCATTCTGTACCTGGACATTTGTACTGGATGGTAAAGGGACACAGATGTTTTGATGGCAGCATCCTAGTCTTGTATATCTGTACTGCTGTATACCCAAACACAGAAGCTACTGCAGCTGATATTCTGTACTCATCTCCAAGGATCTTCAGCAAGTCTCTGCAATATTTTAAGTTTCATTTTTGAGATAGAGGTTTCACATTCTCACAACTCTGTTCATTAGAACTACAGGCCTGCTCTGTAGTCCATCACTCAGGACTTTCCTCAATAATTCATACAGTTTTGATGGGCTACACTCACTGACACAGTTATAATTGCAGAGGATTTATAAAGGGATATAAAGTCTCTCTAGGTTTGTTCCAAAGCATTAAAATAACAGTCCTGCCATTATAGCCCTGAGTGCTTATGTGTGTGTGTGTTTCTGCTCCTTGATAGAATTTCTAAACTAAGACATCAGTTACCGTGAAGCTTAGTTTTTCATAGGAGAAAAACATTAAGGTAGTAAATGATGAATAATCTAGTGACTGCTTTTTTAGTGCAGCTCATGGACATATGACATTAGTAAAGATAATACTCTTTTTAAAGAATGATCTGCTTTTAGTGTCTAACCCAGTAAGGGCATTTGCCCACACTGAGCTCACAGCAAAAGGATGGCTATAGAGAAGAGTGACTCAGTTTGCATTCAATAGAAATGGACTCCATCAGTATAAGCTGAAAGGAAGTTGTGTCCTCATCCTCCTAAGCATTCTAGAATATCTGAGATATTGATTTTTTTTCTACCATAGAGGTTGATGAAAAGTAGCAATCAGAAACACTTTGGCCTAGTGCTATTAAAATTACTACTGGACTGGTATTCTTTCATTGCNCTTAAACTGGGGAGCCCAGAACTGCACACAGTACTCAAGATGAGGTCTGACCAGCGCTGTGTACAGGGGAAGGACAACCTCCCTGGACCGACTGACCACACTGTTCCTGATGTAGGCCAGGATGCCATTGGCCTTCTTAGCCACCTGGGTGCACTGCTGGATCATATTGAGTTTCCTATCAATCAGTACACCTAAGTCTCTCTCCACTTCACTAGTCTCAAGCCACTCCTCCCCCAGCTGATAGCGGTGCATGGGGTTGTTATGGCCGAAGTGAAGAACCCGGCACTTAGTCTTGTTAAACCTCATACTGTTGGAGCCTGCCCATCTCTCCAGCCTGTCAAGGTCCCTCTGGAGGGCCTTCCTACCCTCCGGCAGTTCAACATTTGCCCCCAGCTTAGCATTAAAATATTCTGTCTTTTATGACCTACGTCATAACAAGCTGAGATGTATTTACTACTTAGACAATTTTAAACATTAGAAAGAGAGTGCTTGCTCAGAATATTACTACCATAAGCAAGACAATTGACATTTTCAACTTTAACAGGAATAAACTCCAAAATTAGTACTGCAACAATGCAAATGACTGCACTACCTCTTCCATTAATATTGCTCAACCAGGAAATTACTTTAAATTATGGTAGCTGACAGTTATGTACCTTGTTTTATAACTTCCCAGCAATACATCTCAGAGTACAAAGGCACATTGTACTACTATAAGAGTGAAACCTTTTAAGTCTTAGGATTTTTCTGTTTGTTTAAAATAAATGAGACCCTACATAATGAACTACACCACAAGAGCTGTCAGTAGGCCATCTGAATTCTGTTTTCCCATCCTACATCAGAATCCTTTCTGGATTAGATTTATTATTGCCTTCCCTCAACTGCTTCAACCCACAGCAGTCTCCTCGCTGATGATGAGGTCTAAAAATAGTTCTCTCCAGAGCCCAGCTCAGTAACTGTAATATCCAAACACACAGAGAAGGCAGATGTGCTAGTTGGTAACTGAATGTTCTCTTTCACCGTTTCCAGCCAAGAAATAAGGCCTTAGTGAAGGGCTTAGAATAAGGACTTAAGTCTGAAAAACTAGTGCTGGATGTGAATGGTAAGCTGCTTCTGAATAGTAGGAACAAGCTCGATTACAAACAGGCAGCTGCAGTACAATAAATTTACTTCTGTGTAGGGCTAAATAAAACCTTCATATTAAATAGATTGGATGGTATGTGAGGCCTTAGGCTAATCAGTCAAAGTGATGATAATATTAGCAATACAGAGTTATTTAAAATATTCAGGCATCTTTTCCATCTTTTAAATGTATACTTCTAAATATTTTTATATTTCTTTATTCAAAATTGCCAGCCATAATGAGAGAAAAAAGACAGTAGTCTGTTATTCTGTGAGTGATTCTATTGAAAACTGGAACTGAGATACTCAGAAAGATGATTAGATGTATGTGAAGCCAACTGTATATGGGTTGCCTTCTCTCTATTTCTTCTACTAATCAATAAAAGCTCTTTAAAGTGAAATAGTTCTTCCCAATAATGCAAAGTAAATTATATTATTTCTGTTTTACATTCTCAAATTCTTTGCAGTTAGGCTCTGTGCCAGGATTCTGTTTCACTGGATCATTACTTGTACAACACAATTAGGTACAGACAGAACATCTCAAATGAAAGCACAGTCACACATCCTCACACAGGATACCTCACAGGTATTCTGAAAATCTTTGGGCAAAATATGCAGAGGTTAATACAAACCCAGTGACTCTACTTTGGATATTTTCACAGTATCACAGTATCACAGTATTAGCAAGGTTGGAAGAGACCTTGGAGATCATCGAGTACAACCTGTAACCCAACATCAACCCATTGTCTAAACCATGGCGCTAAGTATGTAAATGGCGTTTATCACATACATGCATCTACTGTCATTCAAAACAGTCCCAGGCAGAAGGATAGGACATCCAACATGCAGGATGACTCAATGTTTTTAGGGTTTTTTTTAACCTAACTCCCCATCCCATCATCCCATTATCTAGACCATGTCAACGAGTTTGTGAGTATGACTTTATTTCATGTGAATCTTTTCTGGATCTTGAGTTAGGGCACAAAGGCTGTTGGGAGCACAATATGATTTGGGATTCCAGAGTAGTTTGCTGCCTCAAAGAGAGCAGATGTCTCCAAGAGAGATCAAGCTATTGTGGGAGATTAAAAAAAGGTTGCTGAGTAACAAAGACTATGGTAGGAGAAATGGTTTTGAATCCATGTCCCCTTGATGAATTCCATCATCACACCTCCAGGGCTGTTTGCTGTTTACTTTTTGACTGTTTTTCTGGATGTGGGTTTTTTCCCTGGTTTCCTCTCTCCCTGGGAACACAATCAAGGCCTAGACATGCTGCTGAAAGGATAGTCTAGCTCTGCTAGCCATGTTCCAGGCCTGATGATCTGGACCTTTGTCCTCTGAGCTACTCTAGTGTTTTGCTTTGGTTTTGCGACACACTATGCCTTGTACTCATAGCAATCCAAAGACTTATGCCATTCCGTTCCTCTCATCACTCTTCATGCCTACAATTTTCCACTATCATTGCAGAAATCATGTGTGTTCACTCATAGAACCAATCACCTACTCAGAATTGTTTGAATAAAAATTGGGCGAGAAAGNCTAGATGATCCTTTTGGGCCCCTTCCAACTCGGAATAACTTGTGAACCTCATGCTATCTATGATGACTGGACTAAAACTTAGAATAGAAACTTATAATTCACTGTAAAAATGTGTTGTCCTTTCATCTTGAATTGAAGTTGAGTGTCTGTCAGGTGTCACCAAGCGGCTCTCTCAGTCCCCTGGAAAGGTCATAGGCTTAGATAAAGGCAGCTTAATAATGAAAAGCAAAGACCATATGGAAAAAAACAAAAGCAAAAATATTTATTCTTTACTTCCCATCAGCAGGCAACGTCCACCTCCTTCCACTACTCCTCCTTTCTTTTGGATTTTATTGCTGAGTATGATTCCACTATATCCCTTGGGTCACTTTGGATCCCTTCCAAATCTCTTGCCCATCCCCATCCTCCTGGCCTTTGGGGTAAGGGTGGAGTAGAGTTGGACAGTTGTTGCTAGTGTGTTATCAACACTGTTCTAGTTACAACCACAAAGCACAGCACCTTCACATAAATTCTCCATAAAGTGAAAAAATTCTATATTCTACTTTACACTAACTTCCACCAGTCATCAAATGATCATTTGAAGAAATCTCAAATATTGAGTATAAGTGGGAACAAATATAGTCAAAACATTAATTTTGAAGTTTGAATAGTTATATAGAAATTTTTCTTTTGCATGTCTTCTCATTTCTAACGGTCAGTGTCACAAGAAGTGTTGATATAATTATGGAGCAGACATTTCTGTGTAAAGCACCACAATCTTTAGACTGCTTCAGTAGTAGGACTAGAAGATCAAAGTTAAAAATACTTCATTTAGTTGTGATGACAATTCTGTTAACTGAGCAATTTCAAAGGTATGTAACTTCAGCTATTGCAATTGCTTCCTTTGTAATTAGGGACTTTCCAAAGAGCTTGGGCTTTCTCTGCAGATCCTTTCAAATGACCACTGTGTCAGCAACATAACAACATGAGTGGGAAGCTGGTCTCCTGAGAGCAAAGCCATGCCATATTGGTTAATCCAGCCTACTGCTACTATAAACTAGTCAATTCTGTACGGCAGAAAGTTCTGAATTATCTTGGCTGCTGTCTTTTATAGTAAATCAGCTGCAAGCAGATCAGCTTTTTGAGAAAAATATGTTTTTTCTGAGAATCTTAGAAATTATGAATGCTTTGGAAATATACTGGTTTTGTAACAGATCTGTATCCAGTGTCAAACACTGATAGGTTTAAATGGTCTTCCCAACTGCAGTTACAAAAATAAGCACTATCTTGCCTCTGTCTCTGCCATTAGGGATATTTAAAAAATTAATAAATTTTAAAAAGAAGTACAGCAAGAGTGCCTTCATATTAAACCAATTATCTATGTAGCTTGGACATTTCATTATCACAGTTATGTAAATCCTGACATATTCCTATATTTCTCCAAGAGGAATTCAATGAGGAATTAAAGATTCGGCTGCTAAGAGCAGATGATGGAGGAACAGTGCCTTCATTGTGCCATCTGAATATCTGAACAGCAACAACAAAAACCCAAGCAGAGAAATAGTATGAGTTATGCAACAACAACTAGAAAGAAAGAAGTTATTTTATCACTACTTGCAACAAAAGGCCACTCGAAAGGACATAGTCTGGAATGTTTTGTTGCAGTTCTAGTTTGAGCTGGTATGATATTGTATGGCAGAGTTTGAGCTGGTAGGATATTTTATGGCAGAGTTCAGCTGTCTTCGTAACAAAATATTGCTCATTACAAATTAAAAACAGTGGTGGAAAAAGCTACAAATATTAAGAAATAAGATAAAGACAATGTTATTTGTTCTTGAGCAAAGTATTACAGAAGAAAAATTTTTTTTTAAGCTTTTAAAAAACTTAATTTTAAATGAATGCTCTTATCAAAAATTAATATGCAAAAATAAAATTATGTGGGTTTATCTAGTAGAAGAAAATGCAACAGTTACAGGCAAGAATAATAAAAACAAATGCTATACTACAGTTTCAAAAAAAAGTCAATTGATTATATTATGATCTCATGTAAATATAAATAAGTAAAAAAAATAGGAACAACAGGTTTCTGTGGAAACATATTTCTCTTTGATTCCAAAAATAATTGCTAAATTTATCTTTACTAAGTACTTTTTTGTGTTAAAAATAATAACATCAAAGAGTTCAGTATTTCACTGCTTGCTTGTATGGTTATATAATTAATAAAATGCATGTTTGAGGTTCCTGTGGTATTTTTTCTTGTTGAAGATAAGGTATTTTTTAAAACATATTGCTACTCTAAAATTCTGAAAGATACAATTTTGATCTTTTTTCTGATTTTGTGAAATTTATCTCAGTATTTGTTGCTCACAAGGATTTTGAAAAATTCTAGAAATGAGAAATTTTTTTATAAATGCATCACAGATCTTAGCACAAATCATGAGTTATTTTAGTCATTTCCCCCTATCTCTTAATCTCCTCCTTCAAAAGCACACAATGGGCACTTAGGAAGCAAAGCAGTAAAAACTCCTCTTTCTCCTCACGTCTCCCACATCCCATCTTGGAGACCAAAATCTCATTTCCTTCAGCGCCAATGGTCAGACACAAACCAGAGAACGCACTTCAGAGTTCTCAGGTGCACAGGTTATTCTGAGTTGTAAGGGACCCACAGGATTATCCAGTCCAACTCCCAACAGAACGCCCACCCAAGGATCAGGCCCGCAAGCGTGGAACCACGCTCCATCCATCCAAACCTCCCACCAACTAGGCCATGTCACTAAGCTCCTCATCGAGTCTTCTCTTGAACACCTCCAGGGATGGTGACTCCACCACCTCCCTGGGCAGACCATTCCAGTGAGAGATCACTCTCTCTGTGAAAAACCTCTTCCTAACATCCAGTCTAAACCTCCCCTGGCATAGTCTAAGGCCATGTCCTCTTGTTCTGGTGAGGGTAGCCTGAGAGAAGAGATTCACACCCCCCTGACTGCAACCTCCCCTCAGGTAGTTGTAAACAGCAATGAGGTCACCTCTGAGCCTC
>WEKX01009345.1:135199-150366 GCA_013390025.1 Pitta sordida | reverse complement strand
TCAAAAAAGATGTTGAACAGTGCTGGGCCTAACACTGATCCCTGTGGGACTCCATTTGTGACTGGCTGCCAGCTGGATGTGGCACCATTCACCAACACTCTCTGAGCTCATCCATCCAACCAATTCCTAACTCAACATAAAATGCTTCTATCCAGTCCATGCTCTGGGAGTTTCTCCTGAAGCTTACCATGGGAAACTGTGTCAAAGGCTTTGCTAAGGTCCAGGTACACAACATCCACAGCCTTTTTTTCGTCAAACAGGTAGTCACCAGATCATAAAAGGAGAGTAGGTTGGTCAGGCAAGACCCCTGACCGTTTAACCCCACATATAGCATATTTAAGGTCAATGTTTCTCATTTAATATAAATTCACTAAGGGGCATGGAATTCTTTGGCCATCATCCCTCACAGCAGCATCTGGTGACATGCACTTCCTTTTCACACAGCTGTTCTGATCTCCATCTTCCCTCAGTTCTCAGTTCTCTGTTCTCTTTACATCAGGACTGAATTTTCTCTTTTGCTTCCCTTTTCAAGGCACTGGAACCTGCATGAGCAGACTCTCCAACACTTTATAACTTGTTAGATATAGAAAAATACAAAAATCTGGCTTGATTATACAACAATGACAATAAAACAGTAAGATTTGGCTTAATGATTTCAAGGAACTGTTTACAAACCCACTGAGAGCAAATATCTTTCTATTAAAATCAGTAGACCCTAGATAAGGCACTGAATGTTTAAGATTATTCATGGAACTTTAGTGTGGCCTTTATATTATTTAAATAGATTGAGAAGCTCTTAAGAACTTATTAGTCTTCAGCTTTGTTGAGTTCTAGTTAAATACTGTACACACCAAGAGATAGTCGGATCCCTTCTCATGCTAGATTAATCTTAATACTGGTGTCCTCTGAGTTAGACTAGGTATTTCATGTAAAATGCATCCTTAACAGTGTGCAATGTCAAACTTGATTCCAATCTTCCTTTTTAATAGAGTGCAAGTCTACAGAATGAAACAGTACAAAACGGTAACAATATTACTCACAAGGTCACATACTCTTCATGTTATAGCCTTCCCATAATAAAGAAAGTTTCCCCTAAGAATAGGCATTCCTTTTTATAGGTGTCTGTATGTAATTTCAGACTGCTGATATGGTGCTGTCTGCCAGCATTCCTGCTGCAGACACTGAGTCAGCACGAAGTCTATTAGAATCAGCAGTTGATTGCATCTATAGGTATGTGTGAAAAAGGATGGGAGAGAAACATTGTGTNTTGGGGTTGGTTTTGGCTTGGTTTTTGGGTTTTTTAACCTTTGTTTGCTCATCTCCAGAATCACACTTATTTGAGAATTTTATTACCCTTGTTTTTGATGTGTGGCATAGTTCATTCTTCATGATTCAACTCAGTTATGCAACAAATTGGTTTAATTCCAAATAAAGAGCATTGAACCACAGCACCGTGGAATCACAGAATATGCTCAGTTGGAAGGCATCTACAAAGGTCATCGAGTCTGGATCTCAGCCCTGCACAGGATCGCCCAAGAGTCACACCTTGTGCCTGAGAGTATTGTCCAAGTGCTTTTGATGTCAAGCTTGATACTTTGACCACTCATATATTCAGTTCTTAGAAATAGTTTAATTTATTAGACATTTTTAAATTATAATTCTCATCAATTTAAATAAGATATTTGTGCAATATTTGATCTGCTCTAAATGATCACAGGGAATGTTGAAAACATAGATGCAAATACTTCTGAAATTGGATATTATACTAAAAAAAGACAAATCTATAACAAGCATCATAAAACATTTCTTTTAGTAATGTGATTATGTAATTTAAAATAAATATATATAATATATACACAATTTGATTATATAATTTAAAAGAAAATAAACCTGCAAGAAGCATTTCTGTTGTTCAACATAGAGGAAAAAATTATCATTTTTTATGTAATCTTAAACAAAACTTCTTTACTACAAAACTGAGCATAAAACAGGTAAACCAATTTAGTCTATGGTTGATAGCAAACATTGGCTCAATGGGTACATTCTCTTAATGGAGGGGAACAAGCAACCCTCTCTGAAATGACTACATGTTAAGACTATCAGACCACACCAACATAGGAAGAATAAATTAAACATAAGTGATCTTTACACACACTAAGTATGTGAATGATAACCAGAAGGAAGAGGTAGAATTTTTCAGAACATTAAGAGATAGGATACCATCCTTCAAAGTCCATGCCTGAGAGGAAACAGCACAAAGATGAGAAGAAAACTGTGGAACATAGTAAACTATCACTAAATCAGGAAGGAGTAATAAATACAAAAATGTCACAGGAGTAAAAGTCTAAGTAATACCAATGTACAACAGAATTATGGTCACTTGTTTTGCTGTCTTTTTTGGTACCAATGTCTGGCTTGCTGCTGTTTTGGTTTGTCTGATAGCAGCCAGTTATGTTCCCCTCACACCATTTGCTCATAAATAAGGAGGTAGTAATTATTTAGTACTCAATACATGTTACTCACTATTCTTACTATATGTCATAAGTTGCCTAGAGAGATTGTGGAACCTCCTTCTCTGTAGATATTCAGAAGCTGTCTGGATGTAGCCCTGGGCAACTAAGTGACATTACACTACTTCAGCAGGGGGATTGGACAAGACCCAGAGTACCCAGCCAACCTCTACCATTCTGTGACATAATGTTACCACAAAAGTTTGCATGGTAAAACCAAAACTCTACAACATCAGAAATCAAGGAAATGAAGCTTTCCCATATGCTATGAAATGTACAGATTCAGGTTTCAGACTTCAGATGATTTCACTAATTACTGGCTCCATCAATGACAGAATATATCTACAGTCTCAAAATATTTCCTGTCTTTTTCCTTACTATAATGCTCAATAAGATGCAGCAGTGATAGTTCAAGGAAATCAAACCTTCCTTCCATATACGAGTTCAATGGAAACAGTCATGTGAGCTCCTTAAGAAAGATAGATCATTAATTTTCAGAACTAGTTTGAATCAGATTCTAAAAAGCAGAGCTTCTCTTGGGAGCATTGAAGAAATCATGGTATTAATTTTACTTCTTCGAAGGACAAGATTTAGGGCTAAAAATAGGAAAAACTGGGGTTTTTTCCTATGTAGAAAGTTTTATTTTATAATGAATATTTATTTTATCTGAAACGTCTTACTTATCAAGTGTAGTTATGATAATATTCTGGTCACACACAAACTTTTTTTCTGAAAGTAACTACCTAAAATCACCAACCCATATGAGAGTTGAAAAACTCTACAGTGGCAGCACCTTGAATACTTCTCTTACAATCTAGAAGTAAAAGCCACTGTGGTCTTCTACTGACACTGAACCGTCTGCGATCTCTGTATTGAAGGTCACAGTTTGAATTGCTCAGTGTGAATGTAAACAGACACCAAAATTAATCTAGGATTCTCTTTACCTTGCACTTCACAGTAATATTTGAGCAATGTGCTGCAGGATAGTGTTCTCCATCTGTTCATACACTTCTGCCATTACAATCAGTAAAAGCTGTATTAATTTCAGTTGTGTAGTGCATTTCTTGGTGACACTATTTGCTGTCATGGACATGTAATGATCTCTCTGCGTATTTCACTCCTTCCATATTCATTTGGTTATTCTGTTTGGCTTGATAAAAATCTTAGCACAAACTGTATTTCTGGGAATCACAGTTACATTTGAATGCAAAAGTTTCTTCGTTTGTATTTAGGAATTATAACACCAAGCATGAAGACAAACAACACAGGAAATCACAAATGGTGCAAGAAATGTAGGTGGTACCTGCCTTCTGCATGAGGGCTACCCCTTGAGAATCCATATGCAGAGATCCTGAGTGATGTGAATGGTTTCTTAGATGCATCACATGATACAGAACAGTTTAGATATGAGGAAAGCAGAAGAGAAAAAAATTACAGCAATCCCTTGCTACTTCATGGTTCACCATTTGCAGGTTTAATACATGGTGGGGTTTTTCTCCATGTCTTTAGTGTATTTACCGTCCTTACTGTATTTACCCTACTTCGCAGATTTCACTTATTGTGGCATCTTTCTGGAACCAACTCCCTGCTATATCTGAGGCTGGAAAAGTGTGGATGTAGACTCCTTAGCGGCGTCCTGCGATCTCCTTGGCATGCCTTTTGCAGCCTCAGTATCCCTTGCACTGTGGGCTTTCTGGCCTTCTGAGCCATAAGCCTAAACAGAATAGCACCTTGACACTACCCCCTGAGGTTTCCATGGCCACAGGGGGCTCAAATTGCAAAAGTGTTGAGACAGCAATGTTGGTGGCCTGTTGTGATCCTCCTGGCACACTTTTACCAGAACCAATGTCCCCAGAGCTGTAGCCTCTGCGGCTCTCTAAACCCTCACCCTAACCCCAAGCTGGGGACAGAGTCCAGCTCCCGTGCAGGCAGTGCTGCCTGGGCCAGGAGAGCACAGCTCCCTTTGCAGGTGGGCTGGAAAGGGACAGAAACCATTTCCTTCACTGTCCTGACCTGTCCCACGGCATGGGCATGCGCTGGGAACATCCCCACAGCGCTCTGGATCTGGGGCTCAGAGGGAGGGGGGGGATGGGCAGGACTTATTTACATATTCATGACATTATTTAAATATTAGCTCTTCACAGCATGCTCCGCATATGCTCAGAAGGGATTTATCATGGAAAAACAACCCAGCGAAGAATTGAACCTGCAAAGAGCAAAACCACAAAATAGCGGGGATTCACTGTACATATATATATCTATCAAGTACCAAAGATACCTGGTAAAAAGACTTCCTGGATATACCACATGTCACAGGGATGTATGATTCCTACTTCATTTTGTTCTATCATCCTTCCTAAATAAAAAGCAGTGAAAGGGGAGTTGAAGAAGCACTGTCAACAATTTTCTTCTTAACCTCAGTGTATTTTTTTTCTTCTCACAACATTTTTGGTGGGAATAGGGCTTATTTCTTTGTGGTAATAGGCTTTTTTTCCTCCAATTGCAGCTCAGAGTCTACATAAGCTCTCCACTACACCAGTCTGTCAAGATTCCTCCAATGACAAACTATCCAGAAAGATGAAATGTACAAAACTCAGACAGCTTTGCTGAAGAGCATATTAAGTTTTCTTCCTGAAACCTGAATGGCAGGATAAAAAATTATATATGTCTCACAGAAGAAATTATATATACCTCAATTAGGTGCCTGTATAACAAGTGTCATCAACCTAAAGAAAAGAATCAGACTTTTCAGAAGACAACTGCAGAGAATAAGAATGGGGAAAAAAGAAGTTTTCCAGAGGATTTTGAACTCACTTTTGCACATGAAAGATTCACATGCATATCTGGGAGACTTAAGCCATCTGAGTGGCATTACATTTCCTATGTTAAGACAATCTTTTCATTTTGAATCAAGAGAAACACCCTAGAGGGTACAGAAAACACTCCCATCAATTCAGTAATACCATCAGAGTGATCAAATAGTAACTTATGCGCTCTAGTTTTATATTGCATTGCACTGCATTTTATTGCATCATATCATATTGCATCAGATTGCATTGCATTGCATTGTCTTCGGATGTATTGTATTGTACTTATTTTTGTTTATTAAGAACAACCAACTTTAAAAGTTGTGGGAACTTTTTCAGCATGCCCCACAGGCTTCTGCAGAATAAGAACAGATCTCAATAATGACTATCTGTCACATTAAACCCATTGACTTTGTCTTGCCAATAATTAATAAGAAATTGAAGAATAAAAACCATGGATATTATAATTTTTTACTTAAGGTCTGATTCTTCAAACACTGAAATTAATGACAAAATTCTTCCCAGTTATAGTCAGAAGAGGATTTACACTAACACTGCAGTAGCAAAAAGGGCTTTGATTCATTTTGATGCCGTAAGATTTCTTATATACTTTATATTTCTGGATTTTGGCATAGCTGCATGGTTTCTCACACTTAGAATGGTAGAAAGTTAGTTCCACTTAAACAGAAGTTTTATAATTCCTGCAATCATCTTTTTGCAAAGACAAGTTGTCTTCCTATTGCTAAGGTAGAACAAATATTGCCACAGGGTGAAAAGAATCTCATAATCCCCCAAAATATACTACAATAAATTCTACAATCAATAATTATGTAAAGTTCAGGGAGTTAGCATTGTACCGTGTCTAATTCATTGCCAGAGTACAGAAAATTATATTTATACTCAGTCAGGTTGTATTTTAAATACAGAAGGATCTGTTTATAATCATGTCATAGGCAGTCTCACATTCAAGTCTGTTCATTAGTTCCCGCTGCGCATATGGATAGCCAGCTGGAAAAAAATAATTGTCATTTACAGATTACTTCAGACGCATGTTTAAGTTAAGACTGTTTATACCAAATATAAAGGATCTGAATGCAAGTTACAACCTATGGTTAAAGTACTAGGCCCACTGGAACCTTCACCATAAACATGGTGAAGCTGATTATTGTGTGCATTTTGGAGACAATGGAATGTAGCACGTTGCTGTGCTGCCCCTGGATGCAGCTTCTGATAGGAACTCTCACAGATTGTCATCTGCTATAAATGTCAACAAATTCTCCTGTGACTTATCCAAAATTTTATCTCACCCTCTTTTATTTTGTTGTTGTTCTATTGTTGTCTGCAACTTGCTAATTAAGGCTAACTAATCTAACATAGCTATCTATATAAGAAGAGTAAACAGAAACCATTCTCTGATACCAAAAACAACTGGCAGACCCTGACCAAGAGACCAAGAACCTCTCCCAGCTGCCGTGAGAAGACAGCTGCATTCAAATTGCCTGCCTGCCAGTCTGACCGGCCCTTGCATATTTTTTCCCTGTGTCCAGGAATTGCTTAGAGAAATGTTCTTTAGCCCAAGCCAAAACCATGCTGAGGACTGTGCTAGCAGTAGAAAATTTGCGTTCTAGAGCCTGAGAAAATTCTCCAAGACTGTTTGATTGACTAGTGTGGCTGTGGCCTCAAAGCTAGGAGCTTCCTTTTACCCTTTTGCCCCAGTGGAAAAGTCAGGTAAAATCCTTGCTATTGTGTGCTTTAAGATATAGTAATCCCTCGTTACTTCCCGGATCACCTATTATGGCTCCAGATCTTTGTGGGTTCTTTTCTGTGAAGGGGCCTCAATTCTTTGGGGGGGGTTCCCCATCTGCGCACGTGCACAGTGTCTCTGCCACTCTGGGGTGGTGGGATAAGCCTGCACTGGGGGACAGGACTGCCACGTCCCATGGGGCACAGCAGCTCACTCAGGGGACAGCCAGACTCCATTCCTTAGGAGTGTATGCTTTATACACACTGTGTCAACCTCGCCAGGGGGAGTGTGAGGGAAGCCCGCCACATCATGGGCTTAAAGTAACACTCCTGCCCGGCACAGTGTGCACTCAAAGCTCCCTAACCTGGCTTTGAGCACACCCAGCGAGGGTCCTTCGCACTGACCTTGCCAGTTGTACCAGCCTCAGCGAGAGCCGCTGGGAGCTCAGCAGAAGCCACTGGCCCCAGTCAGAACCCTTCCTGATTCCTCGGGACTCCCTGGGCAGGGAGGGGTCAGATAAGACCCTCTTCGCTCCCCTGTCCAGTCACACAGTGAGGCAAGTGCCTGGAATGCCAGCTCAGCACCCTGGGGCTGAGGGGGGTGGGGCAATGGGTGTGGCTTATTTGTATATTCATGTGCCCCCTATCTTCATGGATTACAGGTTTCTCAGGCCTTGCCCAGACTCTAATCCCCATGAAATTCAGGGAATTGCTGTAACATCAAGCTGTATGGCTCAATTAAATATAAATATCTGCTGGGGCATCTAATGTTCAGGAATGAAATGTCTTTTTTATCTTTACTGAACTGTGAAAACACAGCTGCTTATGAAGTTAGTTTAAAGTAATCGGCATTTTTCTCAGTGCTTTTGGATTACTTTTCAGAGGCACCTACTATCCTCAATTATATCTACAGGGAGAAGGATGTTGGCTTCCCTGTTCGGCATGTTGCCTGAATTACATGTTGCTGTCTGAAATAGAAGCACAACAGCACCCAGGCACTTTGCCTAGGGACTACAAATGTTGATCATAGTCAGTAATATTACATAAACTGTGATTTGGAAGACTTGTAGCCCAGCATACCACTTCCCAGCACTTAGCAAAATGTGTTGGCCTGCCAGTACTGGGAATTCTGCCCTTCCAACAGGTACAGTAGGGATCCTTCCCAATACTGCCTTGCAACTGGACTCTTCAGTACGCATTCTTCCCGCAACCTGTTACTAGAAGGAAGAGTTTAGTTGTCAACTACTTATGATGGTGTAAACACGAGTCATACACAGAGCCAAAATAAATGTTACTCACAGTCTTTGCTCAGAATTACATTCCCTGCAAACCATCTCATGCTTTCAAATGACAAGCCTATGTTAAATGTGTTGCATCTTTCAAACAGTTTTCTAATTAATTTTGACTGTAAATGACCACATAAAATATACTTTGAAATACAGTGATCCCCCATTACTCGCAGGCTGTTGGGTCTGGGCCTCCTCATGCAAGTTGTGGGATTCGCGAAGATAGCAAACCCCCTACTTAGTCAAGTACACCATGCCCGTAGCCACACCTCCTCGCCTAATAAGGCCTGGAGGACAGTCCTGAGAGCAGGGCTTTTTTCAGACATCTGGCTGTGCTCCACCGGGGCAGATGGTGAGCACCAGCGCAGGGGGTGAGCGGGGCCGGCAGCCGAGTAGACTGGGGTCATGGTAGGTTCTGCGCAAGTGCCAGGTCCCACAACTCACCGGAAAATCAACAGCGAGTATGGGATCTCGCCATTATGTATCATGACTATGCAGAGTATCACTGTAATTACTTTTTTTGCAGGCCAAAGTAGTGCCTAATTATATTCCAAGAAACTAGTAAACTCTTCTATCACTGATGAATGGTTGGCAATATTTTTTTTTAATGGATATATTACTTTGAACTAAGTCTTTGCCATCTGTTCTGCTCCATAATTAGGAATGTGAAAAGAACATATTTCACAATTACATCACTTAAATGTATAATGAAAGTGGCTTTAATGCAGATGCATGCTCTCTGTACAATATAGTATGCATATGTGATGTTTTTGTCGTGTTTTAGAAATACAGTGAATCCTCTCTGTATCGCGATTTCTCCTTCACAACCTCGCCCATTTGCGAAGCAATCTTTTTGCAAATATGATTCTGCTGTCTGCGAGCCCAGTTGCCTGACACATGTGCAGTTTGACTCTCCTCTGCCGAGAGGTGGTGCCACAGTGCCTGTGGGCCGGGACTCACCCCGTCCTGCGGGAAGGAGAGCTTGCAATGGCAGCACCGTGCCCCCGGTCCCTGAACGAGGAGCCTGCCTCACGAAAGTGAAGCAAGCTGTGTGCTAGGAGGGCAGCAGTCCCGTGCCGGCGGGCAGCTCCAGCGGCAGGCTCCCCCGATGCGCGGCTTCCGCGGCACGTGCCCGCGGTGGGCTCTCCCGGCATGCGTGATTTACCGCAGCTCGCAGTGGCGTTTAGAGCCCTGATTTGGTCCCTGCCCCGGTCCCTGCCCTGGTCCTGTGTGCTCCACTGAGACCCAGCGCAGCACCACCACAAGACATGCCATTCCTTGTTACGCAAAGCCCAGTCAAAGCCCGGGCAGCGCTGCCTCTGCCAGGACTGGTGGATGTTAAAGGGAAAGAAACTCCCATACCAACAACTCCCCCCCACCATAATTGCACGGGGTGTTGCAGTGTTGCAAAGTTAAGGTTTTTCCAGGCTCCAAGAATGCTGAACAGAGCCCCTTACCCGCCGCAGAGGTGGGGCGAGCACGCACGGGCTGGCGCGGGTCCCCCAGGGTCGGCGTGAGCACCAGGGTCGGACCGGGGGGCTGGGGGTGNCACGGTCTAGCTGGGGGGTGTAGGGCTGGATGACCCTGGGCCCCTTCCGGCTCGGAGTGGCCTGCTACACTGTGAGGGATCTAGGTTTATGTTTACGCTCTGGGATGTGCTCTCGGTCTCTGTACAGGTGTTAGATGGTGAGTTGGACTAGAGGATCCTTGTGGGTCCCTTCCAACTCATAATATTCTGTGATTCTGTGATTCTGTGATATTTTCTTGACTGTCAGCTTAGTGCACAAAATTCAAATATATTGTAGCAGAAAGATTTTACTGTTTAGGTGCTTTAGGCAAGGTAAAAGTATAGACATAAAAAATGGGAATACATCCAATAGAATAATTTTAATTTCAGTGTCTTTAAAAATAAATTGAGATATAACTACATTTTTGTAACCACGTTTCTGTCTGTTTAATAGACAGCTGTGAGATTTTACTCTAATCTCTTGGGTTTTATCTGAATAGAGAAATTGAACTACAGTAGGGTCTCCTATAATGTGGACCCGCGGTCTTAATTGGGATCCGCGTAGCTCGACTTCCATGTTGAATGGTGGCCATGCCGCCACTGCCACCACTGCCCCCACGGCTGCCACTGCCGCCACTAGTGCCACCACCTGCGTTGCCACTGCCACCTGTGCTGCCCCCACTGCTGCCCGCGCCACCACCGCCACCCATGTCGCCATGGCAACAGCAGGTCGTGTATGCGCAGTTGCAAAACATGTCACCCACATTGCTAAAAAATCATGCCGCTAAGATCTGAAGCCACAATATGGGGGGCGCGAAGTGCAAGAGGGCCGACTGTAATGATTTATGTATGATATATGTACTAATAATATACCTTAATGCATACAACAAATCCTGAGGAAAACAACACATTTCAGTGACTAGCACGTATATTTCTCAAAGGATTTTCGGAGGAAGGAAGGGAGAAAGGCAGGAAGGCAGGAAGGCAGGAAGGCAGGAAGGAAGGAAGGAAGGAAGGAAGGAAGGAAGGAAGGATAATTTTGATTTTTCTATTTTTAATTATGTTTTTATATATTATGACCTGATTCTCTTTTTGCTTACAAGGTATGCCATTGCTGGAGTCGCTCTTTCTCAGCAGAGGGTAGTCAAACATGGAATCTGCATTCAGCAAAAGTGTCATTAAATAAAGACACTAATCCTTCGTATATGGCAGGGAGTCAGTTCCAGAAAGATGCCGTGATAAGTGGAATCCACAAAACAGAAATTCATATATATGTAAATACAGCCTGCTCCCCAACCCCTCAGCCCTGAGCAGCAGAAGTAGGCAGCAGCAAGCAGGAGCAAGCAGCAGCATGCAGCAGCCAGCAGCATTAAGCAGGAGAAAGCAAGCAGCAGCAAGCAGGAGCATGCAGGAGAAAACAGACAGCAGCAAACAGCAGCATACAGCCACAAGCAGCACCAAGCAGCAGCAAGTGGAGGAGAAGGAGGGCTCCTTCATTGGTACTGTTAATATACCTTTGAGACAGAGTTATAAAGCTTCTCTACCATTTTATTAATTTTGCAACACTGTTATAAGTGAGCAAGCTCTGAGTGGTTCCACATTTGTGGATCTGGGAGTTGGACTAGATGATCCTGTGGGTCCCTTCCAACTCAGAATAACCTGTGAAAGCTGTGAAACCTGTGAGTGGCCCCTGAGCAAGCAACACCTACTGGTACTGGGGGCAAATGAGGGGGGAAGCTGGAAAATGCCTTTGCAGGAAAAAAAACCCACAATATATTGAAGTCATGATAGGTGAACCGCAAATAGGGATTACTGTACTATTAGAAAATCCTTATGCTCCATGTGGAGTTTGGAAACTACGAGTTAATTTGTTATGAGTTTTCAGTAGCAATGTATTAAAAAAGAGACAGTAGTAATTAGGTTGAAGGTTTACAGAGATATAGGAGGATATCTCTGAATGTTATGGAAATAATTTTTGAACCATATGCTAATTTTGCAGTGCTATCTTGTCCTGAACCTTATGGAGTCAAGTTGAAAGACCTTCTTACTCCCACAAACCCTACATGAGGAAAATGCTATCATATGTAAAGTGTCTTCACAGTCCTACTATACTCTTAAATATACTACTTAACTCAGACAGAACAGCCTATGGGAAATGCTGCAAAGCACTTACATCACACAAGAACCATGTTACTGTGGCCATTGAATGAATCTTTCACATTAAGGATAAAAAGTGAAATGACTCATGTTTTCCACTTCTGCATACTGTGTGTTATCTCTATAGTGGAAAGTACCGTACCAGGGATTTTGGATAATTTTGGGAGGAATTCTTTCTTATTGTCTCAGCTTGCATGCCATTAGTGGAAATATTTGTACTGCAAAACAGGCCCTTTGCAAGAATACACCAGGCTCTGGAAATCACAATACTTGAGATTGTATCACAGACTGAAGAGGACAGTTTACTATATCTTCCCTCTGCCTCTGTGTGAGTAATCAATAATCTTGTGATAATGCATGGTAAAGTGTTGTTCTAAGGTAGTCCAATAGATTTTAATATGCTACAATAAATATCTGAAAAAAAAATCCCGCATTTTCTGCTACAGAATTAGAAAAACAAAGGGAGAAAACCAAAAAACAACCAACAATCCATGTTTCCTGGTCAGGGAAACATTTGAAAGCCAGGAACAGTTGCTGCTGCTCTAAGCAGCATACTGGATATACTGATAATTTCTGACTTCAGCAATCATTGTCAGTGTATCCAAGAGTACTATCACCAAGCTCAGGGACATGTGGACAGTTTGTCTACTGAAAATTTGATATAGGAGGCAGAAGAATTTTTGCAAGTGGCAGACTGCTACCCTAAATGTTTCTCTATAACCGGTACATCCTTTTTTAGGCTTTTTTAGTGCATCTGCAATGCATACTACCTCTCTAGGTGGTGTGCTCTGACATTTATAAACAGTCTAGCTGCCTCAGTACTACACTTTTATGTTTTCCTCATCACTGATACGAAAGCAGGTATCTATTACAACCTGTTACATGGAGCAGATGAAAGAGTGATCCTCAAAAACAAACAGAATGAAGGGATGAGGTCAGGCAGCATCATGCAAATCGTAGCTGTCTGGAGGCCAAAAGATTTGGTTTCACTGTTTAGTCTTCGTCATTGGATTCAAATAGTTGATCTCAAGGAACTCACTTGCTCCTTACTTTTTGTCTGTTTTTCAGATAAAGGAATGAATTTCATCTCCTTTGACAAAAGCCCCAGCTGAAAAGTAGAAGGGTCCTTTCTTCATGCCATATATTGACTCATTCTGCTACAGGGTACCAGGACAACCACATTTTTAAGGTCACTTAGTGTGTGATTTTCTACATCACATAGTCTCCCAAGATTAAGTTCCCATTTTTCTCTGTTGTTAAAACCTAAATGTTAGCTTCCTATGTTTAGTGGCATTAAGACCTGGGATGACTTTCCCTTTGGGAACTTAAACAAATATTTGCCAACAACTTTCAAATGCTAGACATAGGTTTCCTCAAAGTTCAAAACTGCTGTTTGAATCTCTCAGAAGGTCTCAATGACAGTCTCTTTGGCAAAGGAAGCAGCTCATCTTGCTGACAACATACATGAGGGACGGATTTTGGCAGGAGGGACTGTCAGCCTTGCTCCCCTGTGAAATGCTGTAGGGAGGTGCTGAAAATGCTCCCCAGTGCTCTGAAGCGGCAGGGGGGGGTGGTGGGGGTGGTGATATGGGCATGGCTTATTTGCATATTCATGACGTGCCCATCAGAATTGGTGATTCACAGATTGGGTGATTCACGGGATCCCTGGGAGAACTGTAACCCACAAATATGAAGGTATGACTGTAATATTAACTGAATGTTGCAATGGTTAATGTGTGCTGTTCACAAAGGGTTTAACCTCTTTAACATTGAGATTGAAAAAATTCTGGTTTGCTTCTCTGGTTTTAACCATATTCAGTTTTTCAAGACTGTTTCTGCCTCTTGCTGTGACATTTCCTACTGAGCACTGTCAAAGGACATAATTTTTAGCAGAAAAAAATGCTGTCATTTATCAGTTCATAAAAATGTTGTTGCTAAGAGATTACTGTAAACCCTTTGCACCTCATGCACATCTCAGTAGGGGATCCTGACAAGGTTCCAGGGCTACTGCTGAAATACTGTACTCTAATTAAGAACATACTCAAGATCTGAATATATCTGAGGCGATTTTACTTCCTTTAAGCCATTTTCTTAGAGTGGAAGAAAAATGTTGTTTAAATGGGAAACATTTAACTTCAATGTTAAGAAGAAAATCTCACTTCACTTGTTCAGAATTCTGGTAAGAATCTGAGCTCCAGATCACTCTTTCTCTTGTCAGTCCATGTCTAATCCTGAAGACAAATTACAGTGTCTCATAGAGGACAATTAAACAAACTATTACACAGATTCTTTTTGATCCATGAAGTCCACACATTTTAAATTTTATGCCTACTTCCCCCATCCCATCTATGCATCGCAGAATCCTACATTAGTGTCTTCCCATATCCTGTTTTGATTCCACCTCCCCACCTGTTCTGCTGTGCCTGAAACCAAATTGTTTGAGTAGAGAACAGATGAACAGAAGGATCAGTGATGCCTATGATGGCAGTGATCATCATAAAAAGTAAGAAAAATTACAAACCTGCAGTTGTACCTTCTGGTTGTAATTGGTTCTAATTGAATACAATCTAGTGGTTCTATCTGAATACATTAAACAGGTCAAGATCTAAAAGCAACTGTTTCTATAATTATTTCATGAATTCCATGGACAAATTCTAGTAAAACCAGGTGGTTCAGACCCCAGTGAAGGCTGTGACAGGCAGAAATGCCCAGGCATTGAAGTTCTGTCTCTACATTCCTTCCTTCATGCCTAAAAAAAAGAAGAGTGCCACTCAATATCCACTACTAAGGGTTTCTCATAAAAGAAGGAGTTAGTTTGTGAAGCCTTGCAATATGACAATCTCACTCACCCAGAGTGTTATACATCTCGGAGGTGCTACCATCACAGGGGTTGGAAGACATAATTCACATTTTATACATAATATTCACCGAAGCTGCCAAAGATTTGACAAAATTACTGGTACTAATCATAGAATCACAGAATCACAGAATTACTAAGGTTGGAAAAGACCATAGAGGTCATCAAGTCCAACCTATCACCTATTACCTAACCTAGCCAAACCTGTTACCTAACCTGTTGCCATTCTGCTACCAACACACCATCCTACCTATAACACACTACCCTAATATCTAGGTCATGCCACCAAATACATCATCT
>WEKX01009345.1:111698-127933 GCA_013390025.1 Pitta sordida | reverse complement strand
TGCCAGCTCTCTCATCACTCTGGGATGAATCCCATCCGGTCCCATGGATCTATGGGGATCCAAATGGATCAGCAGGTCTCTAACTACTTCCTCCTGAATAACAGGAGGACTACACTGTACCCTGTCCCCATCTGCCAGCTTAGGTTTCCAGCTGTCCTGAGGACAAACGACCCTATTGTTGAAGACAGAGGCAAAGGAGGCATTGAGTACCTCTGCCTTATCCTCATCCCTAGTTACTAAATTTCCCTCCACATCAAGTAAGGAGTGGAGTTTATTACTGTCCTTCTTTTTTCCATTGATATATTTGTAAAAAAAAAATTATTATTATCCTTAACAGACGTGGCCAGTCTGAGCTCAAGGTGGGCTTTTGCCTCTCTAATTTTCTTCCTACACGACCTAACAATACCTCGGTACACCATCCAAAATCTGTATCTTGGCACCAAATAGATTGTGCTCTGCTGCTTTAACATTGGAGTTTTGTGACACTCCACATTTATTTGTTGTGCACCTCAGAGTCAGCTTAAAATAAGCAAAGCTTTCATCAGACTTGGCTTTGATTTCTGTTTTAAGTTCTATTTTAGATAAAGCATTATTTCCTTTTCTAAAATGTATATAAATATTTGTGCCTTAGGGGATTTTTTTGTAAGCAGTGATGCTAATGAATAATCTGTGTAATTAGAAAATATGTCTTAATTTTTGGCAAATTACTAAATTCCCCAATCCTCCTTCTCTTTTAAAAGAGGAACTGTTTAGAAAGGAAACATTATAGTATTTACTAACACAATTAGACTGTGTGTAGTGATCTCAATTGGTATATTTTGCAAACAGAAAATAGCTTTGACCATTTTTTAATTTGCCAGCTAGAATTCATTAACATAATCAGCATTTGCTAAAGGTAAAATTTATAGCAATAATCTACCAAATCTAGCAAAATATTATGCCAAAAATAAAATTTAAAAAATCTATTCCACTTATAAGATAAAGATACTCAAACCACAGTTCACTAAATCAACTTTCACAATCATTGACTATTTCTTTCAGGCCAATTTGCAGGCCATCCCAGTGTAATGTCTGAGGAAATTTCACTCCTTAGAATTCATTAAATGCGAAGTCATAGCAGTTTACACAATGAAACAAGTTTTATTAAACATGCAATATACAGTGATGGTACAGCAGAGATTTAAATGAGGAGCTAGTAATATAAAATTATCTTTCTGAGAGTCAGTTTGAGGACTTTCATTTGTCTAGATGATAATTATGAAAGAATATTGTTTTCTTCTAAAATCCTCTTAAATTTTGTGGAGTCCAAGGACTTCACTCGATGCAAGAACTTAATGAAACCAGGAAGGTGCTGATTCTCATTTGTGCTTTCAAAAACCTGTTGAGCAACTGAAAACGAGAACAGAGAGGACAAATTTTACACAAATATAATTTAAAAGAACATACTATAGAGTTATACAAAATCAGATTATTTAGATCAAATGAAGACTAAAGGACAGAACCTTAACTTGCGTGATACCAGAGCTAGATAGACCTGTGAAAAGAGTAAAGTGTAGTACCTCTTGATACTGACCCAGAAGGTCCCTTTCCCATATTGTGTTTCAGTACTGAGAAGAAATTGTGTTTCAGTACTGAGAAGAAAATGTCACTAAAATGGGAGTACAGAGGAAAAGAGGAGATGATATATACAGAAACTTCCCACACCCAGTAGTTTGCTGAGAATGTGAAGTGAAAACATTTTTCATTTCAATACATACAGAAAGAGAACTCTCTTTTACAGTAAAAAAAAATAAATCAACAAATCCCCATCCTGAAAAATATCACGGGGAGAAGCAAAAGGTGGAAGAGGGAACAGTTCACAAACCCTGTGAAACCAAAAGTACAGTTCATAATGTTCACAAGACCTCAAAACAACACAAGGTTTGCCCATCCCTTACCATTAGTCATCTGTGAGAAATGTTTCTCCCTGACCTCTGATGAGTCCGCTCCCTTGCATAGTTCTTCCTTCTGCTTTTGGATATGGAGGTCTCTGCTAGGGTGCTACACGCACTGATTTTGAGGAATCTTTGTTATGAGAGTGGACCTACATCTAGCAAAAAGAACAGCCAAATTTAGTAGACAGAGAAAAGTTTATAACAGAGGAGACAGGCAGAAATCTCTACAGGGTACACTGGAAGACAAAAAAGTCCTGCAATAAATAAATTCCAGCTGCCACCACTGAAACGTGGAGCTTTGTTCTCCAAAAAGGTAAGAAATATATTTCAGTAGTAGGAAGCATACTGACAGCATTTCTAAGGAGACTGGTAATTTACCTTAATTTTCATCCACTCTCTCTTCCCTGCTCTTTTAGGACTTGTGGAAATCTAGAAATGCTATAACAGAAGAGGTCCAAAAATCTACTACTCTACACTGAAGACACTAGAGTTGCATCACCCTGTGGGGAGTCCTGGGACAGAAGGAATCAGATTGCTTCCCGGAGTTCTATATTTGCATTGGAGACACTAGGTGTGATTTGTGACACCCTTAGCATAAAGCACTACGTAGTTCCTTCCAGCATGAGCAACCCTTCTGGTAGCCTGTCTGTGGGGGAGATGAAGGTATACTTACACTTACTGTCTGGATATTCCTTTGAAGTACTTTCTGGAAATCAAACCTGCATATTCTTAAACACAGCAGTTGCAATCCTGGATGTACACAGAACAACTACACAGGAGGTTTGGAATGCAGTGAAAGGGATAATTTATTTCCAATTAAAAAAGGAACTGTCTAGTATAAAAATTTTATTTTACCATAATGTTTTCTTCCAAAGAAACAGGTTTTTGCAGTCATGAAACAATGTTTACCATTTCCCCTCCAAAGTCTTGATCCTAAAAGTATTAGAAAGCAACTTGATACTAGACTTCAACAACATTAACATAGAAACTCTCTAAAGCAGCCCTGTATCCTGCCTTGGAAATAATGGGAAAGGGTGGAGTCACATATTATTTGAACAACAAAGCAAACTGTAAGCTATGATAAATAAATGCCTGAAAGAAAACACCCTGACCCCACCTTGTCTGATTCAAATGAAAAAATACCAGTTTCACCCAAACCACAAATGCACACAAGCACACACACACACAAACACTGCAATTCTAAGTTCCATGATTTGATGACTAGACCATTTTGACCAAGTGAATTAGTACATCAATGAGAACACTGCTCTGTAAATGAGAACTCTCAATATTCACAAAATGCATCTCTTTAATGCTCTTATTTTCTAATTTTTTTGTTTTAAAAATCACTTCCAGAATTTACTATCTCTATTTGTTCCTAAAATCCTATGTAAACATTTTGTATTGCTTTTATTGCAGTTTGCTACACTGCTGCTTCCCTTTCATATAGTGTCTGTCTCAGTTCATGCCTTGCCTTACTAATAGATTCTTTGTTCCTTTGCTCTTCCTGTGTCAGTGAGATCATCTACCCTAGCGCATCACCGAACTTCCTGTTTTCTCTGTCCTTCCTTTCTTCTTGATGCCTTCTATGTTCTCTATAAGGGAAAGGCCAAATATGTTTTTCACAGGTTCACAGGTTATTCTGAGTTGGAAGGGACCCACAAGGATCATCTAGTCCAACGCCCAAGAGAATGCCCACTCAGGGACCGAACCCACAAGCGTGGAACCATGGGCACCACGCGTCATCTATCCGAGCCTCCCATCATCTAGACCATGTCACTGAGTTCCTTGTCCAGTCTTTTCTTAAACACCTCCAGGGATGGCGACTCCACCACCTCCCTGGGCAGACCATTCCAATGAGAAATCACTCTCTCTGTGAAAAAGCTCTTTGTAACATCCAGCCTAAACCTCCCCTGGCGTAGTTTGAGGCCATGTCCTCTCATTCTGGTGCTGGCAGCCTGAGATAAGAGATTTGCATTTTCTTTACACATCAACAGATTTCTTGAACTTTTCCCACTTCTTGACTGCACACAGACAGAAAACTGAAAAGTATCTCCATACTGAATGACAAGCTGCAAAGTTACAGAGTAGCTGCTTTATTCCTGGAGCCATATTTCAATAAACCATAAGAACAGCCATAACAGGTAAAAACAAAGATCTCTTTAGCCTAGTATCCAAATTCCAACAGTGGCTATTAGGAGGTGCCTAAGGTAAAGCATATGAACAAGGCAAGTATAGAATATATAATTATATACATTCTCTCAGCCTCCAGTAAACTGTTACTCGGAGATATGATCATGTCTTCTATCTCCAGAAAGGCCAAAGAGGCCTAGGGAGATGAAGAATGAAATACAACGCAGAAAACATGATGCAGAGTAAAGCACAACTAACTTGAAAGGAATAAATAAAACATATATATAAATTGGTCAAAAATACTAAAAGTTCCTCTAAATAAGCTTACTTTAGGCACTTGATGTAGTCTAACCACAGAAGATAGCAGTCTGAACTCTGTATTTAGTTGTGCAGAGCCCCAGGCTGCCACTTCCAGACATATTCACATAAGGAGGCCGTAACCCACTTCTTTCAAGATAGGTAATTTGCCTTAAAGGATTTAAATAGCAGATCTTTCTAACCCTTTTGCCTGAAATAGGTTAGGGAGTACTCACAGACCTACCGGCTAGCTGCATTCAGAAGAGAGTCAGTCAGTTCTTCAACCAGTGTACGTAGACATGACTGGTGCTATCAAAGCACAGCATTACAGACCCAGGAATGACAGCAGATATACCCACTTTTCCATCAGCACACTGCCATTGGAGATTGCTACATGTAAAGTTCTGCAAAATGGCAAGCTGTGGCAATGGACAGAGTCAGTCTCCTGTAGGTAAATTAAAAACTTGTTTTCTTTATGAAGAGTTGGTGTCATTAGCAGAACAGCATTGACACTTTTCCATGAAAGCACTCCGTTATGAATCCTTCAGCTCTACACTAGGTAAAGTGCTTCCTAGCTTATTTCGTCACATCAGCCAGGCCCTTTCACATTGTTAAATAAGTTGTTTGCATTAACTTAACTTATTTTGTCAGAAGAAAGTAGGAAGAATAGACTGAGTCACTTCAAGTCCAGGATAAGATAAACTGTAACAGAAGGTAACAGCAAGCACCTAGAAAGTTAGAGTAGGTTACCTTTAGTTGCAACAGCTATTTGTAGAGCATACCTGCAATCATAGGGTCACAGAGAATCCCGTGCAACTCAGAGTTCTTACTTAAAGCATTGTCAGATAATACAAGTTACTGTATTTTGGTCACTGATGCAGCTATTGAAAACAACAACGACAAAAAAGAGCTCATAATTAAATGACACTTAAAGAAATAGATTTCCCACCCTGACCAAGCTCATATTAAGCCAAACTGCTCCCAGGCTGCTAGTCATAACTAGCACAATACTCATTGTGATTTACTAGACATAGTTGTAACGGGTTTTACCCTGGCGGGATGCCAGGGGCCCAAACGGTCGCTCAGTCTCAAATAATATGATATATGAAGGGTGGGTTGGAATAAGGCAGTTTAATATAAGCAAAGATAAAGCAAGAATATAATAATAGATAATAATAAAGAAAGTGCATGCAGAAGCAAAGCCAAGGAACTAATCTCTACTTCCCATCAGCAGAGGTCTCCATCCACATCTAGGGAAGTAGGGCTCCTATGTTGACAGTCTTATAAGGCAGCCATCAGAAGCAATAAATGCCCCCCACTTCCCGCTCCCTTCCTCAGCTTTTATATCTGAGCTGACATCATAAGGTATGGAATATCCCCTTGGTCAGTCTGGGTCAGCTGGCCTGCTCGTGTTCCCTCCCAAAATCATGTCCTCAGTTGAGTCTGTGTGACATTCCTGCCAGTGTGTGCCTGGCTGTAGTCAAAACACTTGTGTGTTATCAACACCCTTCTAAAGTACAGAATTGTGAGGGCTGCTACAGGCTCAAACAGACCCAATTCAACAGTCTGTCCCAATTCCTCCAGTGAGGTGACCTGTAGAGCAGGAGAATGGATTTCTATATTCATTGGTTCTTTCTGTAATTTTCTGCTTATTTTTTTTTTTATCTATGTAGTAGAGTACATGGGCTTCTGCACAATTACAAAATCTGGGAACTGAATCTGGCAGTGTTCTTGGAATTTGACACTTCGACAAACAGATTTTCTTCTACTAATTTACAGAATATGAACAGGGTGTTTATATTGTTCTCTCACAGAAGAAGAAAGCTGGAAACTGTTCCATGGTGAAGGATGGAGTACACCACCTTTCTGATTCCATAGGAAATTCATACATATTCCTTCACATTCCTCCACATTTGATAATCCAGAAGAAATACTTTGTAATACAAAAAGTATTTGAGACCTTCCCACCATTTAGTCTGGTTACTGACAAAACACTTATGAAGTAGTAATTGCAATAAATAAAGAAGTACAACCCCTATATAATTGGCTATCACATAATTCTGAGTCTCAGAACTGACTAATACTCCATGTATCATCAATGGGATTGGTCATCGAAGAATATGTTTCCCAGATGAGAAAAGATAGAAACAAAAGGGTAAGGAAGAGCAAAAGGAACTATGGCTGCTCTCACAACTCACTGAGACACTTGTATTGTCTTTGTGTGGCAAGATTTTGGCAGTTTGTGTGGGGACTACAGGAGTGGCTTCTGTGAGAAGCTGATAGAAGTTTACATCAGGTCTGATGGAGCAAATCAGCTCCAAGATGGACTCACTTCTGGCCAAGACTGAGACCATAAGTGACAGAGTCTCTGGGACAACACAGTTAAGAAGCAGAGGGGAAGCTGCACAGCAGCAGTTGCAGCCAGAGCAGGGAGTGAAAATATGTGAGAGAAACAGCCCTGCAGACACAAAGGTCAGCAAAGAAGCAGTGGAAGGAGGTGCTCCAGGCACCTGAGCTAGCATTCCCCTGCAGTCCACGGTGAAGCCCATGGTAAGGCAGTTATGTCCCTGCAGCCCATGGAGGACCATGATGGAGCAGAGATCCACCTGCTGCTCCTGGAGGACCCCACACCAGAGGAGATGGATGACCAAATGAAGGCTCTACTCCTGTGAGAAGCCCATGAGTTAACAGGATCCTGGCAGGACCTACGGACCCATAGTCAGAGAAGCCCAAACTGGTGCAGGTTTGTTGGCAGGACTTGTGACCCTGCAGGGGATCCAAGCAGTTCACGAAGAACAGCAGTCTGTGGGAAGGACTCATGTTAGAAAAGTTTGTGGAGAACTGTCTCTCATGGGAGCGACTTCGTACTGAAGCAGGGAAAGAATGTGAGGAGTCCTTTCTCTAAGGAGGAAGGAGTGGCAGAGACAACGTTTCATGAACTTACCACGGCCTCCCCTCCCCATTCCTCTGCACAGCTTAAGCAGGGAGAAGATGGAGAACTCAAGACTCAAGTTAAGCCAGGGAAGAAGGAGGGGTGGAGAAAAGATATTTTAAGATCTAATTTTTATTTTCTCATCATCCTACTCTGATTTTATTGGTAATAAATTGAGTTAATTCCTTACATCAAATTTTACCCAGGACAGCAATTGATGAGTGATCTCTTCCTATCCTTAAATCGCCCCAAAAACTTTTAATTATATTTTCTTTTCCCTGTCCAGTTGAGGAGCAGAAGTGACAGAGTAGCTTTTCATGAGCATCTGGCACACAGCCAAGGTCAACCCACCACAGGATTTCAATACAAGATGAAACGAGGAATTTCTGAGATCAGCTCCCAGTTAGATGAGCATGAGTGACAGCATAAAGGTGAAAGTAAAAATATACAGCAACAATGGAGGGCTGGACCACAGTTTCTTTGACTGAAGTAATGTCTACCTGCCACTAAGTAAAATCAAAAATGTGGCTCTACTGCAGCATAAGTGAATCTAATTGCTGGTGGTTGCAGTGCTGTCTTTACCTTGTTGGTCCAGATCAGCTTTAGTGATTGACAGACAAGGTACATCCAAGCGCACTGAGTTTGGTTATTTCTTTACTAGTCTAGTTCTATAATGACAGAAGGATAAATCAACCATGATTCTATTGGGTGCTAACATCAATGCAAGAAAGCATTGGTGTCCTGGTTTGGTGGGTTTTTTCCCTCTGGCAGCAAGGGGGGCCAGACGGCTGCTGCCTGATCCTCCACCACTGCCAAGAATTCAAGGTCAGAAGCAGATAAAGGCACCTCTGTGAATAACATGTTTAAGAAAGGAGAAAAAAAAAGTAGTAACAGCAAAGAAGATGGCCGGACCAGAGCCTGTGAGAGGTTGAGCAGCATAAAGGCACCACAGCCAGGCCAGACGGAGGAGGGGTAGGAAGGGTTCCAGGTGTCTCACTGCTGCTTGTAGAATGGACCATAGTGAAGCAGACTGGTGTGTCTAGAATTAGGAAGGAAGGGAAAAAGAGCACCTTCTTCCACAGTAGCACCCAACATCACAATCAAGTCAGGCATACTAAGGCCCACTAGGAAAACAGGTATTCTTATAGGAAAACTCATGGTCTCTGTTCAAAGAGAGATCTACAGATACAACAAGAGTGTTAGTCGTGAAGACAGAATACTAAAAGAAAGATGGATGAAAAAAGTCTCATCCACCCTAGCACTTCACATACTTTAACTGAACATACTGTACAGTGATGTTATCAACTCCAAATTTCCTAAGTGTGTCAGCATGTAGCTCCAAGAGTCTCCTTTCTTGATTTCTTGGATCTTCAAAGCAAATCCACACACAACCTAGACATCTTAGGGTGCCCTTGAAGAGTTCAATCCAGTCAGCATCCAGACATCTGTGCACTATGGCACCTTCGCATCAAGTGAATGGTCTTTGGTCTTTATCCATTCCTTATTTCTTAAAAAATCCTTCTCTATCAGAAAGGCACACAACACACTTTTTTATAATACAGTACCATTGGGTCAAGTTACACTTCCAGAGATCTCTAGCAGGACTATCCTGAAGGGCTTTGATACACTATTTCTCTCTTGTCCTTCTCCTTTCATGCAGAAGATAAAGAGTAAGAGTACCACGTTGTCAATTAGTCTTACAATGGGGCCAAAAACTTTGGTAGAATGTGACACTACCTTGCATGCAATTTTGATCAAGAGAGCCTTTTATGTTCTTGGCAATGCATATTCACATCTTTGGGAAGAATAGATGTCATCACCAAAACAAGGAGGAAGCAATGTTCAACTGTTCTGCCCTCAGATGTCTTCAGAGAGGTCAGAAGAGAGAGGAATTCTATTTGCTGATGAAGCTGCTAATGCAGCTCTTCACCACTGGTATAAGAGAAGACACATCAGAAACTTTTGGAACTAAAGGCAATTTAATAAATTTACATTTGCCATTTACTGAAGTAGTAGGTATAGTCTGTAACAGATCCTTGATCCATCAGACTATAATGGTCCTCTTGTTACTGTATGAAGACGTACTGAAGGCATACATGGTGAATTTTGACTACTGGATTTTTGCTGTCTTGTTTCTGTATGAAGGAAGCAGTAAGAAATATTTTGCCTGTTTCCACACGTTAAGTGGTACAGTTTAATACACAAGTGTAAAAGACATTGTTTGTTCCTTCATACATTATGAAAGCTGTTTTACTCCTGGACTTGTATGGGATTCGTTGTTACTAACACTATTATGCCATTTAGAAGTTTGAAGTTAAGAGACTCATTGCAGTGACAACTAGTCTAGGAGGCAAGCTTTTCCATTCACTTCTAATACATTCTATGGTTGCTTATTATACTCTTAAAGTACATCATGCCAGTTTGTATCATGTTATACAGCAGATCTCAGTGTGTTACGACATTCTATTATCTGCAATGTGTAGTTCTGAAACCAGAGCAGGCAATGAATTGCATTTGCTCTTTAATCTTTATACTGATTATTACTTCCTGTCAAAGGGCAAAGTTCAGCTATATGGATGACCAAGGATCCGCGCACACACACACACACACACACACACACACACACACACACACACACACACACAAAAGATATGCAAGCAATAAATTATAATTTGACAAGTGAAATTAGAAATGAAACTATGTACAAGAGATTTGACTGTACTCACTTGAGTTTATTTTTTCAGATATGTGGCCCTCAAGGCTGATAAATTTTTGTTCTATTACCTCTTTGTCCTGGGTACGAAGGGGTGAAAAAAGGTCCATTTGCTCCAGCAAACTACAGTATGCAATGGAAATCATAAAAAATTATAGAACAGCAAGACCACAATATCATAGATATGTCTGCAATAGTCTTACTTAAATCTCTCTCACAGCAATCCTTTTTAATTCAGTGCAGAAATCCATATTTTGAGAAATTAGAACTGGTTCTTGTCCGAGGATTCTGAAATCCTTGTGAAGCACTGTGGGAATAAACACGAAAGTGCCAATAATAATATGACAATAAATGTCAGAAGACATAATAGCTTCTCTTGGGAATTATTAGAGGTGGTCTGGCAGAACTGGTATCACTGTAATTTGCCCCTTTTTACTGGCACAGAATTAAAAGAAATTTAAATTATATTTTTTTTTAGAACATAAGACTTACTCTTCTCAGGGAAAATCTCATCTAAAATAATTCAGCTGTAAGATTGCTTTGTCTTAATGATCAGACCTCAAAATTGTCACAGACACATCAACAAGTGCATTAGCCACTTTTGTCCCAAGGGTGGCAGTGATCTTTTCAAGGGCAAGGCACAAAGCTGAAGGAAGTAATAAACGTTACATTTTAATCCAGCGCCTCAAGTCTGTAAGTGCTTTCAGATAGGCACTTTTTACACACCTAAATATGGACTTCAATATTTATATAATTAATTTAAATCTTTTTCATTACAAATTTCATCTTCTCAAGGATCAGTGTTGGGCCTGGTCCTGTTTAATATCTTTATTGATGATCTGGATGAGGTGATTGAGTCCATCATCAGTAAGTTTGTGGAGGACACCAAGTTGGGAGTGTCAATCTGTTAGAGGGTAGAAGGGCTCTGCAGAGGGACCTTGACAGGTGGATAGATGGGCAGAGTCTAACAGAATGAGATTTATCAAGTCTAAANCGGGGGTTGGTCTCTTCTCTCAGGCTACCAATGACAGAACAGGAGGACACAGTTTCAAGCTGCACCAGGGGAAGTTTAGATTGGATATTAGGAGAAGAAAGAGTGATTTGCCATTGGAACAGGCTACCCAAGGAGGTGGAGGAGTCACCATCCCCGGAAGGTTTTAAAAAGAGACTAGATGAGGCACTTAGTGCCATGGTTTAAAGGCTGTGATGGTTTTAGGTAATAGGTTGCTAATAAGCAAGGTAATAGGTAAGGTAATTGGTAATAGGTTAGACTTGATGATCTCAAAGGTCTTTTCCAACCTTGTTGATTCTGTGATTCTGTGAAATGGTGTGGAAAGCAGTTTTATGGTAAGTAACTCAACATTGCCTCATTCTCTTCTTTATGATTACATGACAGATTAGTAATTGTAAAAGTTTAGATTTAAACTTCAGAGACACTACCTTCAGCCCATGTATTTCACACATTTTCAAAATATAGGAATTCATCATTAAGTTTCTCACATTTTTTCTTTTTTAAAGTATTAGTAACATAGATATACCAAATTTCCCTGCAGACAGATGGCAAGGAACAGTAATTAAATATGGAATCAAAAAATGTAAAACATACGTTAAGAAAACCAGGTAACAGGGGAAATTAAAACTATAGGCAGAAAAATCCTGTATTCAATAAGAATAAGGAAAAGACTTGATTTTTAATAAAATTGGGAGTAAAAGGAACCCTGGTTCATGTGAATGTTGTTATAGAGGTAGTAATACCATAAAATAAATTAGAAAAGGCAGATGACAAAATTGTTAATCATATGGGGAAAGGCATAGGTGTTCAGCATGTTTCTGTTCTGTATTTGGAACAAAACTAATTGTGACGTTGTACCATAAAATAATGGTGGTATATATTTTCTTTTCCAATATTAGCTAAGGATGATGTTGAAGAATAGCAATTAAAAATAATCATAAAATATAAACAGGCCTGGGTTACTTTCTCCCAAGCATTCTAAAATAATGAGTCCTATGGATCCTTGAGAATTTCAACCCATTTTGAAGCTTCCAAATTGGCTTTTTCTTTTGCCTATTAGAATTTTATTTGCCAATGCTTCAAAGGTAAGAATGTTATGATGCAAGATAAACTAATGGTACAGCTGCAAAAGGACTATCAATTAAATGGGGAATCGCTAATGTGTATTATTAAATCCCACCAAATACCACTTCCACTGAAAGTGTCGTAGAATTATTTAGGTTGGAAAAGACCCTTAAGATCATTGAGTCCAATTGTAAACTGTCAGGCACTGCCAAGCTCACCACTAAACCATGTCCCTAAGTGCCATATCTACATATCTTCTAAATACCTCCCGGGATGGTGACAACCACTTCCTTTGCCAGCCTCTTCCAGTTTTTATTTATATGGTCTACATTTATAAGAGGGAAGTATAAAATTTTGTATATTCCTTTTGGTTATCTCTCTGGAAGCATGGTTGATATCTCAGTGAAGTGCTACAGTAGGTTGCTGCATTTATCTTGAAAAACTTACTCAAAATTATGTAGCTCATTGCTAGCTCATCTAACTTAAACAACATTAGCACTTCCGAGAGAAGGAAGAGTAACAAGAATGAAAGAGAAAGGGGCTCTCCGTGTGAGGAGATAACCCAAACTCTACATAGTAACACAGGCCAGAGTTCTTAGAGAAAGTGCTAGATACCTCAGTCTCTGATCCCAATTAGAACTGTCTACACAGGCTTTCTCACACATATTTTAAATACACATCCTGAACTACTAAATATTTTCAGACTCATTATCACAACCAAAGTCTTCAGAAGCAGAGTACTGTTAGCTCTCCCTGCTATTTGTGGAATAGAGTGGTGTTTGTCATCAGTTTCCTTGAGTGTCACACAGAAACTAAGGCCTAATCACCATTCACCGGCCTAAGAAGTGGTGGATACACTTTTGGCTCTTCTACTCACTTTTTTTGCAGTCATCCCATTCAAACTTTTACAGTTTCCAGCTCCAACAACCTAGTAATTATCTATAGCTTCTACTTCAGTACCAGCTAAAACATATTTTTAGCAGTATGTTCAACACTGCTACCATCTCCTTCAATACCTTTTTTCCTGTATCTATCTTAAATGCAGATAACTTTGTTCCTTTCCTCTTCACATGAAATATACATTTTATATCCTATTATAACAGTGTCCTTTTAAATAATAAATACAGAAATTACCTCTGGATCAGGATTTAGAGTCCAGCATTCCCTCATCACACGATTACCCTAACCAGGAGGGACATGGAATGTCTTAATTGTGATTTCATTTGGAATTTAAATTCTCAAGGCTCAAGAATAATTAATACTGCTTACCCTCAAGAATCACTTCAATGCTGAAGATACCTACAATAAATAAAAGTTATTAGGGGGGTCCATTTTGATACATAGAGAATCTTGTGCTCAAAACTATACACTCTTCATTTCAAAAGGTGGATATCCACAGTCCCATTAGCCTGGTAACTAGAAGACCTTCCTCAGACGCTATAGCTGTGCCTCTTCTCAGTGTCAAGAGTCTAGAACATGGACCTTGCCTTCTTTTTTAAGGCCCTAATCACAGGAGTATTTTCACCAAAAAACAAAGTTTCATTTACAAGTGTATGTTGTTGCCCTGTGCTAAACTCTATTAGGTGTCTCTTTCGACATACTCTTTTTCGTTATTAATGTCTACAGTGTAGTACTGAGAGTTGGTCAAAACCGACTGTCAAAAAACATCAAATAATACATACTTTACTTCAAACAAAATGGACCTATTGTCTTGAATGCCCCAGCTTTTGATGTCCAATTGTGTTATCTTTTCTTGTCTTTCTGCGGACACATGTTACATCAGGCATTAGAGTCTTACCATCTTGAAATATGACTAAAATTATCCTTCCAAAAAGTGTAATAGCATTGTAGCATATTTGTTGCTAGATTTTAACATTTAAGAAACAATTAAAAATTATAAGACACTGATTAACATAACATAAACTATTATATTCTTTCTGAAGTCCATGGAAACACAACTGAAAATGAAACATATATTATTATCATAAAGTAGTATACTAGTATTGGTAAGACACACAGTAGAGTGTTCTTTGATCAGACAGTCATATGCAGCTTAGGGTACATACTTTAGTTATCTATGAATAAGACATTGAGCAGGAAAGACACTGTTATTAATTATAGTACAAATGTTTGAGTGCATTCAGCTGAGCCTTGATCAAAGATCATTTAAGGATACTCATTCCTTCCCATCCTTTTTTTTTTATTATTTCAATAGTATATTAACAAACTAGGTATCAACTTTCTGTATAGGATAAATGGAATTGTTCTTATAACTTGACTTTGAAAAATAGAAAGAGCAGCCTATTCTGACAAGAGTAATTAGGCTTAGAGAAAAATGTACTCAATATGTAATCTTCTCCTCCATGTGAACTTCTGTTGTCAATTACATACACTAGCACAGGATTGAGGATCCTTTGTACAGGGGCACACACACACCAGTTCAGCTTGCTAACGATGCTGTTCTGTGTCTGATACTAACAACAGTAGCAGCCACTAGCGACAGTTCTGCAGAGGATTACACATGGGATGCACATGCAGGATTGGAGCTTTTGCTGGTTAATAAGTACATCCTTTTAGATTACCAAAACCCAGGAACAATTAGAACGATGTGGCACACCCATGCACAATAATCTGGTGGTTCCTCCAGCATGCAGTTCAAAGGACAGATCTTGTTACTCTATGGTAATTTTCTTATTACAGAGTAGTTGAGAAGCTGAAAGTAGAAATGGAAGCACACAGGTAGTGACAGTAAGATAGTAGGAAAGGTCTGAATACTTTGCACAGTTGATTTTGGCTCATCAAGCAAAAGTGAGAAATTACATAATCATAAAACTGGTTGAAAACGTTAACTGTTGTTCCAAAGTGCATCCAACTTTTGCACTGAAANGAGCAACCATTCGGGCCCCTGGCATCCAGCCAGGGTAAAACCCGTTACATTATATTATTATAACAGCCCTGAACTCCCTGACAAACTGTCCTTTCAGCCCTTTTTAAAATACTCCTCTTGCTTTTATCTCTATATCTTGTAGAAATTAGTAGCATAGGATCATATCAATATAATATTTTGGTTTACAATGTTGGTATTATGTGAACTTATTCTATAATGTTCATATTAGAATTATTATATTATTATAACAGTTCCCTGACAAACTGTCCTTTCAGTCTCTTTTAAAATACTCCTCTTGCTTTTATCTCTATATCTTGTAGAAATTAGTAGCACAGGATCATATAAATATAATATTTTGGTTTACAATGTTGGTATTATGTTTGGGATTAAATGTAACGTCATGATTCAAGAAAAGTCAAGTGAAGAGCTGACAGCTCTGTATATTGTCTCTTCTTGCAGGTCAACAACAATATTATTATTATTATCATCAACATCATAATTATCAAATATAAATCAAAATTTTCAATTCATTCCCCCATATAGAAAGACACATTAGTACTCCCACCGTCTGTTGTAATGAAATTTATTATTAACATATTATGGAATTATTTTAAAGGGAGCAGAGCCCTTTGGATCAGATCAGAGATACAATGGAATAATCTAAATCATAACTATGATGGTGACAACTCAGACAAGGCTTTCATATCTTAATACTGGCTGTCCCTGTGTGCCGTTAAATGAGCTGTAGGGGTAAAAGACCAGCCTGGATGAGCAAGGAAATTCGTAAAGCACTGAGTGAGAAAAAGAGGGTGTATCACCTTTGGAAAAAGAGTGAGGTTGATCAGGCTGTGTACCGAGGTATTGTTAGGTCATGTAGGAAGAAAATTAGAGAGGCAAAAGTCCACCTTGAGCTCAGACTGGCTACGTCTGTTAAGGATAATAAGAAGAGTTTTTATAAATATATCAATGGAAAAAAGAAGGTTAGTTAACAAACTCCATTCCATGCTTGATGTGGAGGGAAATGTGGTAACTAGGGATGAGGATAAGGAATGCCTCCTTTGCCTCTGTCTTCAACAATAGGGTCGTTTGTCCTCAGGATGATTTGATATCTAAGGTGGCAGATGGGGACAGGGTACAGTGTAGTCTCCCTGTTATTCAGGAGGTAGTAGTAAGAGACCTGCTAATCCATTTGGATCCCCATATGTGCATGGGATCGGATGGGATTCACCCCAGAGTGATGAGACTGCTGACAGATGAACTTG